>VWPW01025334.1:307210-356421 GCA_013389825.1 Crypturellus undulatus
TTTTTTTTTTTTTTTTTTTTTTTTTTTTTTTTTTTCCTTTGGCATGGTCCTGTTTCAGAATAGTTCTGTGCTTTGAAGAGGGCAGAATTGAGGTTTAACTTTTTGGGCTACCAGTTGCTCTATAGAATTGTTACTGGTAGTAACACTGCAGATGAGTCTTAACCTTTGCAGGGAGAATTGGAGTAGGGCGAGTGAATGATAGTCATCTGTATGGAATATTTGCTAGGGAAGAGACACGTGGGAAACAGATGCTGGCAGTATTTTGCCAAATAACCAGGTGTGTTCCCATGCTATGAACGATGTAAACCAGCACCCTCCAGGGGAATGGCACGTGGTGAACTGTGGTTGATTCCATATGGGTACAGCACTCTCACAGGTATGAGAAAGACCTCAAGAGCAAGCAAGCAATTCATGACCAAAGACAACCATTCTAGGGGAAGTAATATTAACTCAGTGAGGGATAACAGAGAGGAGTAGGCTGAGAGCCTGTGGAATTCTCAGCATGACAAAAAAAAAAGTCAGGAGAAAGGTTTTTTGGAGTTTAATGGTCCTTTCAGGGCTCAGGTGAAGAAATACCTCTTATTCACAGCAAAAGAGGCATATTGCTCAAATTGCCTGGGATCTTCACAGAAAGCAGAGTCCTCAGATTACTCCCCCTCCCGAGGCTCCTCGTCGTTATTGGAGATGCACCCACAGGCGCTACACATCTGCACAAAGCCACAAGGAAATAAAAAAGAAGCCAGCAGAGATTGGTGGTATCGCACCCCTGCAGTGAACCTCGGGGCCAGCAGGTGACAGCACAGAACGCAAGTTCCTACCGCACCTGAAACACCGTTCAGCTGTACAGCATTACACAGTCCCATATCAGGCAGCAGAGGGAAGGACCAGGGGAGTTTCAGGGACACAACAATCTTACTCTAGACTCTGTGTTTGGGTATGTTTTTGCCTTTTTCCTTTCCCTTTCCCCTTTTTTTTTTTCCTTTCTTTCCCTTTTTCTTTCCTCCTCCTCCCCCCTTTCCTTGTACTTGTCCTTTTGCTATTTCTTTTCATTTTCTTTTTTCTTTTTTTTTTCTTCTTTCCCTTTCCTTTCCTCTTTTCCTTCTCTCTTTTCATTTTTTGTTTGTTATTTTACTTTTCCCTTTCCCTTTTCTCCTTTCCTTTCCCTCCCCTCTCTTTATTTTTCCCTTTCCATTTTAATTTTCCTTCCATGGCCAAATCACTATATATACAATATTACATATGAGCTGCATAGGACTACTGTGAATATTAATTATTCTTGTGTTAAAATGAGAAAAGGTCAAATACTAAAGGTCAGTGTGATGCTGCCTAATCACTCTGAAAAATTTTGACAGTACAGGAATGCTGAAAAGCATTTTGCCCAGTTCTCTTTTTCACTTTTCACTTATCTTTTCCCTTATCTTTTTTCATATATATATATATATATATATATTTTTTTTTCCTAAGATGGATGAGCTTTTGCAGATTTCAGTCCCAAAAGCATTTTCTGTCAGAACTGTGTGCTGTTGATCTTTGGACTGACCTGGTCTGTTTGTCCAGACCTTGTCTGGTCTTACCTAGCCTGAGTTAGGAATATACCTTTTTTGCGTGTGTATAAAAAGATTGTTTCTTATATGCTGCTCAGCTAAGCTTAGGAGCTGAAATTTAGTCTAGTTTAGCAAGTCCTGAGCATTTATCAATTTGCCCTGAGCGCTCCATGCAGGTGGCTCTGACTGGCAACAAATTCCAGCAGCAGTGCTCTACAAAAGAAAGTGCATTTTGTTTATGTTTTTATTTGGGCTCATGCTAAAATTCTCATTCTGCAGACAAGAGAACACCTACATTTCTAGTCTGCAGGATATAAGTAACTTTCTGCAAAAGCCAATTGCTCATATCCTGTGGGGCTCTTGTAATTAATCCTGAAAGGCTGGAAAGACACAGCCTTAAGCTGTTCCTTTTGTCCTCCAGTGAAAACACAGGCATGGGTGCTTAGTGGGCATTTTTAAAGGCTGCCATTCATCTCCCACCACACCCAGCTTATTTACCGGGGTGATTGTGAAAATGCGGCAGTTAAAAATTCATTATATTGGGTCCAACTTGCATCCAACGGGATGCAATGACTGAAGAACTACTGTGCTCTGCCTGGAGATGGGACCATCCTTCCAGAAGCCTTTAAGGAAGGAGAGCTACCGTCAGCAAATACGTCTGCCTGTCTGCAGCACGGCAGGGAAAGCCCCAGGCAGCATCAGCGCTTCTTTCTCTCCCTCTGGTAGTCACTGTCAGGACGAGGGTAGCTCTACACCTTTTACCTGAACCTTTCAAGGTTTATTTCTGATATGCATGAACTTCACTCACAGCTTCCCCCACCACAGCTTTTTTTTTTTCCCACGAAAATATCCAGATGCCAGGACGGAAATGGTTTGCTCAGGATCAGGATCAGTAGCACAAAAATGAGCAATTCGGGTTCAAAACCGCTGCTCTGACCACGAGGAGGCACTGCCAGCCCCTCGTCCTTGGAGCTGACGGGGCCCCCGCACGGGCGAGCAGCGCTGCCGGCAGTTCCAGCTCCGTATCTGGCTGCAGGGCACCACCCCCTGATAAGAGCTTGGTGATCTGTGTTGCTCTGTTTGCTAAGCTTTCACCCGGACTGACTTGTTCTGATGAGATTTCTCAAGGCAAAAGGCTAGAGAAGAAATTACACACCGCTAAAGCATTTTGCTGCCCCTAAAGAAGCAGCCAGCATTTACCATCCTGCTCCCTACAAGCCTTGCTCCTCTTCCCCTCTGTCTTCATTACCTTCCATCTTTGCCCTATCAAGTGCATAGGCACCCCATGCTGCGTCATGCAGCATTGTTGACTGCTACCTTTAACTTACAGGCTCAGCACTATCGTATCCACTTGTGCATCTAATATATTTCCAGCATGGTGGTGGTTTCCCTTTCTGCGAGTTGGATACTAGTTGCTTTCAAACTGCTTTACCAACAGATGACCACAGGACACCAAATCCTGTTTCTAGCTGATGAAACAAAGACTAGTCTTCACAATATCCATTCATCTTATATTAACTGCAATCGTTTTTGTTCACCTTCCTGATACACTTGACAGCCATCTCTGTGCCCACAGAGCACTGTTCAGTGGGCCAGAGCAGGACTGCTTTGGATGCAGCATGGTGGTAAGAGAACAGAAATTCCTGGGTGGGTGGGAGGGCAGCAAATACTGAGCTGAACAATCTTAGATAGAGGACATAGGATAGAGATTATTTATCTCCGTTGCCTCAGAGCTGCCTGCTCCCAATCTGCCTCGAAGTCATGAACGTCACTGACACGTGGGTTCTCCTAGTGAGACAACGAACAGCTGACTGACATACTGACTGCTCTCATTTGTTAAGCTTCCTCACAGCCTTGAGGCTTTCAAAGACTTTCCCATACAAGGTCTATTTTTGCCTTCAGAGATCTGAGATCTGACCACTCTCTTTCCTGCATGCTTCCTTCCTCTCCTTATCAGGCACAGCTTCCTCTTGTCTGCTGCTTTAACTGCTAACCACATTGCCAGCAATAACATACTCTAGAAATTTGATAAACCTCCTGACAAGTTCACAGTGACCACCTCTTGCCTGCCCTAGGGCTCACTTCTAGAGTAACTTACTCTCTGTTCTAGGCCTTCTACAACATAATCACTGTCTTGTCTTCCACGTATCCCCTTGAACTTCCGTTTAACCTGCTCCTTTTCTTGTACTCCTGGTCTATGCCTCTACCTGTTCCCCTTTGTCTACCAGTCCCTCATGCATTCTTTTGACTGTGGTCAAACAGCGGAAGCTGACAACCAGTCCCTAGGAATGCACTGGCCGCCAGCATGGACAGCCTTCCTTTTGTCCGTATTTAAGTATCTCTGCCAAAAGAAGATTGACTTATGTTCATTGCCAAGTTCTGCCCTTAAGTGTCCCAGAAACCTACAATTCCAGTTGTAGATTCATTCTTCTTTCACTGATTTGCAGCATCAAAGTGTTATAAAGAGAGCAGCAACAGCAGGTTTTTTTTTTGCCTTAACATCTTGGTGGGTGTAGGGAGATGAGGGTTGACAGAAAGCATCTTCAAGCAATACTATTGTGCAAGGAGTCAGGAATCTTGGCAGAAAGCTTCTGTGGCTAAGGAAAGAGCCTCATAATGACCTAAAATCTAAAAAGGGCATGCACAAGAGATGGAAATAAGGATAGGCTATGGGTGAGGAGGACAGAAACTCTGATTGGGTTCTGAAGAACAAAATCAGAAAGGCAAAAACTGTGCTGGAGATGAAACTAACATAAGCTAAAAGGGTGACAAGAGGGGATTCTGTTGTAGAAATGAAACTCAGGGGGGAAAAAACATCTCCATCACCTTCCAGGAATCAAGGTGAGCCTGACTGGCCTGCAGTCAGCCCCACTCTCAGTCTGAGTCCACCATCAGTGAAGACAAGAGGTGGCAGAGAAGACTGATGTCATTTCTGTTCACCCCAGGCTTCTGTCTGTGGTTCTGACCTGTTGTGCCTAGATGCATGATTACTTGTTCAGTAGTCATTTGGAGTGGTCCCACACTGAATGCCAGAGTGTAACTCGTACATCAATGTGACTGGCATACACAAATCCGTATGACTGTTTGCTAAAGAAATGGTTGTGCAATGCAAGCAAAAAGAGATACAGCAGGTCAGTCATATGTCTATCTATCAGGCATACTCAGGCTGCCTCTCACAAAGAAAAGAACAATTCTTGTAAATACTATGCTTTTGCATGGTGTATGATGTAGACATACAGTCTACCACAGCAAGCAAATATATTTGAAAAAGTTACGCAGGCTGTCTATGCTAGATGTTGCAAAGTTGTATGTTTTAAGTATAACTAATTAAATTGTGTTTATAAGATATATTTAAGGGAAAAATGTTTATTTTCTAGTGCAAATAAGGCCTCACATCCCTGAATTTTGTCTCCATTCAGCAGTACAATATAAAGACAGATCTGTCTTGTACAATAACTCACACTGCAAAGACAATGCCAAGTCAAAGCATAAAAATGACAGACCAGAGATAAATATCACAGATTTTCAAGTAAGAATCTCATGTGTCGTTGAAGAAGGATCTAGTCCCACCCAATACAAAGGAAACCTTGAAGCTGCGACGTTGGTCTAGTCTGCAGAAAGCCTGAAATTCAGAATCACTCAGGCGTAGATTTTCTGTGCATGCCAATGTATATTGGAGCTAGTGGGATCTCTGAAATGGTGGGACCTTTGTCATCAAAGAGTTAGACAGGAGAGAACTCCTGCTGCTGCGTTATCATGGACATACCGCCACGGCATCAGCACAATTTCCACACAGTGCCCAGTACCTTTCCTTCCTCTCAAGGGAAACTGATGACAGAGCAGTCTCCAACCGTAATTAGCAAGTGGTCCTTCTCTGGCTAGCCCTGATGATCTACCCCTAATAGGAAGAACAACTTTGCAGTTTTGGTTGGAGGTAGGCCTGCACCATTGCTTGGGTTCTCATCCTGACAACTTCCTAAAGGGGAAAGAGCATCCCAGCATGTCCTTAGATACTGAGATGTCTGGAATGTAAAAAGAGCACAAAATCAAGTGTTAAAATTTGTGCACAGGGTGGCTGGAGTGAAATTTAGCTCCAAAAAAATATGTTTTCACATTTCTTCTCACAGGAAGGAACTGCTTTTTCTGTCTGTTATATTTTCATCTGAAATAACTCATGCAAAAAAGTGATGTTATTTGACAAACAATGGCACTGACACCATGACATTGTCTAGTTCCAGCCTGTAAAATGCAACTAAAAGCCTTTGTTGTGGTTGATGTATACAAGGGTGGCATCACTCCTGACCCTTGGAGATCTTCCCTTTGTCATCTAGTTACTCCTTCACCTCCTAGGGCCTTCTGGCTCCAAGAACATGTCAGGAGTTTCCATGCCACTTGGACTTTTCTTAGGGTAACATCTCTGTTAAACACTGCTCAGGTGGTGAACAGACTGGAAGAGAGATGGCATTTAGTTTGGTCCTGAGATGGCATTAACTTTTTCTCTACCAATAGTGTGTCTTCTGGGTGCTGAGATGCTCGTCATTCTGCAATGTAGGTTGATGGGCAAAGAAAGGAGAAGTGGCAAAGGAAGGAAGTGTTTCCTTCTATACCTCATTTTCAGATAAATTTTGCACTCCCTTTTTGTTTTTCCTCTCAGCCCCCTCGCCACCGCCCCTCTTTTCTTTTTCCTTCCATTTCAGGATGCTGAGATCTGTAGTTTTCTACTTCCGCACTTTGCACCAGTGGTGATTGATACTTCACCAGCTCTGAGTGCAGAGCATCCCACAAGAGGTAATGAAGGGATATCAGCAGGACAGAAACACACTACCTCTAAACCTTAATCTAAATCTTAATTTAACAAACTGCTTTTGGAATTAAGTGGATATTTAGAGCCCACCCTCTGCCTTGAAGGTCTTGTCAGTGCACTTACCTGCACACAGCAAGACAGCGGAGAGTTCTGTGGGTAAGTCTCAAAGACCTATCTGCACAAGCTAGCTCGGCAAGAATCCTGGGTACTCCCACTCTGGGAGCTAGTTGACATTTTTGTATATGGTTGTGGGATTCCTGAAAACAAAAGAGCACATCTTCAAGTATTCAAATCATTTCATTGAAACCAGCTTTTCCTCTTGGAGCTTGCGTACATTTTTCAAAAATAAAATAAACACCTCTAAAACAAAGACCCTCTTCCCCAACCAAAAGTCTATTGCAAAACTACCCAAAATGTTTAGTTAGGCCTTGGAGAATCATGCTTTAGCTTTGATGTTTATTATTTCGCTTTCTAACTTTGACAAATAAAATTGTTAAGTTTTTCCTAAATATGTTAAGAATTTGGTTGGGTGGGTGGTTTATTCATTTCAGCCACAGAGTTGAAAAAAACAATTATATCCATCCATATACACAGGTCCTGGCTCCATCCCAGCTCTTAGGCTAGAAGCATTTCATACCGAGAAAAACACAGGCCTCAGGCAGGAATATGCAGCAGTCAGTAATGTCAGGTTTCAGTAAACCTATACTGGTTCTCCGTCACGCTGGACTTTTTGAGACTTTCAGATAAGGCCTGCTGTTTGGGTAGTCTCTCTTCCCTGAAATCACTTCTTCTGAAGGATTTCTTTGCCTACTTTTTGAGCAGCTGTCCTCATAGCGAAACACAGAGACAGATTCTTAGGTTGGTAGATGGCTGTCACACCAGGAAAGGAGTGCACTGTGGCAGGAACTTGTTGCCTTATGTGGAAGGGGTTGAGGTAGCCAACCCTGCCTATGCAGGAGAGCTGTGGGTGAAAGTATCACACCGACCAGACACTTCGTCAAGAATCCCACTGCCTCGGGAAATAGAGGAGCTTGTTCTGGGAACTGGCATCTTCCCACACATCAGGGTTATCTTTTTTCCACTCTGTCCTGCCCCTCGTCTATTCTGGGCATCTGGTACAATGAATGTAGGTACCTAGTCAAGACTTCCAAGGCAGAACATTAAGGTTACTTGCCAGATAGATAAGCACTATTCATGGGTAGAAGGGCTCCCCCTCCACAGTTGAGGCAGAGGAAGGGAGGGTGGCTTGTTGGAGAAGGCAGAGGCAGAAGTCTCATTTTCAGTCTGAACATCCTTCCAGATGCTTCCCTCTCTCCTTTGTAAGTGAGGAACATGGCAGGATCTCTGAAGGCAATGGTTATGGAATTTTGACCAGGGAAACTCAGTGCAGCATATCTTTCTAATAACTCCTAAAGAAATAAGTGAGAAAAATTACAAAGCTGGTATGCACAGTGGCTGAGTGAAACACACTCACTACTACAATAAAGTTGCAAGCCTAGGGCTAGCCAAGCCAGCAGGGCTGCAGTGCAGAATCAGGAGGTACTTGGGATGGTTGTGTATATTCCAGGTCTGTGAAAACAGTCAGGTATAGAAGACTTAGAGGAAAGAAATAAAACCTGAACCAGACATTTATATCTGTAGTTTTTATTTTAAAAACAGGAAACACAATCACGTATTAAGAATAAGCATATAAAACCCATCTGAAATATTCACAATGCAGAAAAAGAAAATAAGAAGAGACACCATGTGAGATAGTCCTATACATTTCAGTCCAAGCCAACACACAAATTCCTGTTGCACAGTAGGCAATGCTCTTACACATAACTGTGGGGGTGGGATTTCCTAACACACAAGTGCCCAGACAGAAATACTGCGTCTCCAGATGCTGGAGGGTCAAAGGAAAGGCACTGAATTTGTATAATTGAGCCAAAATATGAAAGTAGGGAGAGGAAACAGTTATATATAATACCTCTGGGAATAAACACTTGGAGCGGAAGCTTGATGGAAATTATTTCAAATTAAGTCACAAGAAAATTTTGCTAATCTCTGTAAATTTTTATCACTGGGGAAGGTAGAAATGTCATCACTGAAATTGCTGAAAGACACTCCCAAGATACTCCCAACTATATACTGATGGGAAGTTCTCCAGTCTGCTCTGAAGCAATGTGTTGACAAGAAAGCTTTGGCAATCCATGCCACCACAGTTGCCATTTCTCTTTTTTTGAGTTTTTTGTTTTGAACACACTTTGAAACCTGAGGGCCTGCTTCTCTGCGGGGCCAGCCATCAACTACAGCATATGCTTGCAGACAGATCTGAACCACTGCATTCAGATCCTGAGTTTGATTCAGTCTGGAAAAAAACCAGAAGAAATTAGAGCAGGAGTTTGAAAGTGGATCTTCCCCTGTGCCACTTTTACACAAGTCATGCAGGCCTGGACAGACATGGCCATGGACTTTTTCTCAACAGAGCATTACAGTCAATGAAACAGACCTCTCACCCCTTGATTGCAAAGATACCTTATTTTTTGCCTTCCTAAACTTAACTGTGATAGCTTGGTAGTAAGGGCTACGCATATACATACTTCAAGTGTCCTAAAAAGGAGACAAGGCAGGAGAGACCATTTTCTATGGATGTATAATTATTATGTCTCCTATTCAACAGAGGATGGCACACTGCAGTGGTAGAACTTGCAACATCATGCAAATCTTTCAGAGTCAATAGTAGGGCAAAAACTTTGGCCTATTGCCAATGGGCTGAGTACTATGCATCTTTTGCTCTGCTGATCCAGTACACTCCTTTAGTTCTGGTCTCTAGTCCTGGATCTCCAACTTTATAAACTTATACATAACACAACTGATTGCTACTGTGTTCAAAGGTCCATGCTACATACCTCTGTCTAAAATTTATAAGAATAATTGCTAAGAAAATACAGCTTTGGAAAATATTTCTTTTCCTTGCACATCTTAATTAACAACCTGTATGTTTCAGACTTTATGGCCTACTATAAAACAGCAACAGAGAAGCCAAAAACCAAAAGAAGGCAGCAAAAGTCATTTTCTGGTCTGCAGCCATCACGCTCAATCATCCTGCAAAATACTTAACTGTAACTGAAAATAATATAAAGTAACAATGTTAATTCGCTGCAAAACCACACTTTCAAGTAATACTTAGGAACAGTACTTAACATGGCCATCAATAAATCCCAGAGGACACAAGGATTTTGGCAGGCATGCAAACATGTAGTTCTGCTGACTATAGTTCAATTCTTCATACTTGTTTCCAGACGGCAGAAATAACATTTAAAGGTGATGTGAGTAATGGACTCTGTTCACATACCAGCCAAAATGCCTGATTTTCTGTTAGTACCATATCTCCTTTACACTTTGATTCCACCTCAAATCTACAGCATCTTTTGTTAGAATAGCTATTTCTTTTAAACATCTTCTATTCCATAATCTGTACATTTTTGTACACCATAAAAAAATAAATATTTACAAAATGACATACAAATAAATAAACTTAAGCAAAAAAAAATATGTTTCTATTAAAAATAAAAAAACAACCACAACAAAAGAACAGGAAAAAAATAGGCATGTAACTTGGTCCCTTTTTCCTGAGACTGAAAAAAGTGCACACGGTATAGGAAAAAGCAACAAGATGGCTTTTTGGTAGGTTTGTTAAATTCCAGCATAACACTGCGCAAAAACATACACACATGGAGTAGCCTTGTAAAGTATGGCGCAGGGAACTTTTTGACTTCAGTTCACTCTACAAAAATAGTAGTTAGATTCAAATACCTAATGGTCACGTGTGTGTAAGTATGTTAATCTCAAGTAGCAAGGTGAGAAAAAACAAATATTGCCAGCTGTTTTCTGCTCTCCTGATGTCTGTGGCAGGGGAAGATGAGACTATCTTTGCTAGAGCACCAGGTGCCTTCCAGTATTGGAAATGGGTTCTCCCACATCAGATTTGTTTAATGCTGGTCAGGCCTGGCAGAAGGGGGATATACAGGTGGGAAGAAGAAAATAGCAGCAATTGAAAAAAAAATCGTCTCTTTTTTTCTCTCTGCTCATTCCTTTAATGACTCCCTTTGAGAATAGAAAAGAGTCAAGGAAGGGATGTGGCATGATCTTAGGCAGCTTCTTTATCGGGTTGTATGCTGTTCAATTCCACCATAGGGTTCTTCTCCACTGGTGACGTGCCTCCTCGCCCTTCAAAGCCTCTAGAGATGTCTTCAAATGTCCTGCCTTTGGTCTCTGGCACTTTGAAGAATGTGAAGATAAAGAAGATGACCAGGAAAACGAGGAAGATGAGGAAGACATAGGAGCCACATAGTTTCTGCAAGGAGAAGAGAAGTGGAAGGCTTTAATTTGGAAAGATGACAGACCTAAATGTAATTTTAATACTTTTTTTTCCAGCAATGCCCTTATTGACTTGTTCTCAACTCATCAATTTTTAAAAGGAAACCAGGTTCTTTGTGGGCTTCTGAGAGGAAGAGAGTGCAACATTAAGGCTTTTAAGGAGAAAATCTTAATGTGGTAATTAACATGGTCCTCCAACTATTTATAGGCTGAAAGCAGTAAGAGATAAGAGACCATAGAACATAATGGGAGCCATAAGACACTTAACATTTCAGCAGCAATCAGAACACAGACTCAGGGATCCCTGGAAGTTTGTAGTGCAGCTCTCAGCCCAAAGCAAGCCCACCTTCAATGGGATATCAGGCTGCTAGGGGTCATATCCAGTCACATTTTGTGAACCTGCAAGGATGGAGATTCCACAACCATTTTGGACACCACTTCCAAGCAGTACTCACAAGGACTTTGCACACTAAGTTCTTACCTCTGCATAGGGGAAGAGCATTCCCACCAAGAAATTAGATGTCCAGTTGGAACAACCAGCCACTGCCATGGCTGCAGGTCGTGGGCCCTGGCTGAAGAGTTCAGCCACAATGAACCAGGGTATTGGGCCAGGACCAATCTCAAAGAGAGCCACAAAGCCAAAAGTACCAACAATGCTGATATATCTGATCCATTCCACAATGTCCTGCAAGGAAATAAACATAAACCGTTGAAAGATGAAATAAACGAGGCGCAGCCCAATGCAATGTCCAGTGCCACAAATTTCTTAGCAGCACCCTGAATACTGTGGCATGGTTTCTGCAGTTGGAAAGGTGCTTTCTCCACTACACTTCGCTAAGACATTTCTTTCCTCTACCCCAACTCTAGCTCCAGTTGTATCTGCCTTGTCCTGCAGTTCTGCCCTCTACAGGCTTATAGGTCCCCTGCTGAGGTAACAGTCTGGGCAACACCAATTACTCACCTTCAGAGCTAAAGCAACAGTCATAAGGACAGCACACACAGCCATGCCACCCAAGCCAACTAAGTGGAGGGTCCTGCGTCCTGCACGCTCCACCAGGAACAGCTGAAAACATGACAGAAAAGAAAAATCAATGACTTTAGCAGTAAAAGCAGGAAAGGCCCCTTAAGTCACAATGTGCACTGCACCTGTTCCTTTTTTCTTGTCTGTAACCCCCAGAGTCAGTGGTGATCTTGGCACAAATGTCGCTGCTCTCTCTGGTTCTTGCTACTGTCCTCTCTCATCTCCCATCTTGTTTTCATACTTTACTCCATTTCGTTATTCTAAAATGAGGACTCCTCCTTCTCTCCTTTTTCCTCTCCTTTCCTCATTTCCCTTCCAATAATAATTTGAAGCACTCCTCTCTTTGAGCTTACAGGCCACTAACTAGCCCAGCACTCTGCCACAACCTGGCTGTTTGTCTTCATTCACACCTCCCCAAAAGACCCCATGCAAACTAGTTTACATGAGCTGTTACCTCTCTTACCACAAGCCCCTACTCTACTTACCGATACAACAGTGAAGACAGTGTTTACCACACCAGCTCCAATGGTGGCATACACAGGCTCGGTGATACCAGCTCTTTCGAAAATCCCTGTAGAATAATAAAATACCTAAAAAAAAAAAAAAGAAGCATAAGTTGGATGTAGGTACAGTTCCAGTATTTGAGAGCATACCCCTCATCTTCCTTGCCTAATACCATCCAGGCCCAACAAGGAGCTTCCAGAAAACACTCAGGAGTATAAAACAGCACAGTTCCATCCAATTAAGGTTCATTCACTTGATACAGGAGCATAATGTCTTGACAGGGGGTGATATAGGGAAAACAAAAGTCAATATAAACCCCATCTCCTATCTTAGGGATCTCTGTGTAGTATCACAAAGCAGTGCCCTCCAATCAAGGCACAAAATAGGAATCTTTGAGAGCACAGTGCTGTCACCATTAGCAGTAAGCAACTAGCCTGAATTGCAAGAATAGTCAGAGATAACTGAGATCCATAGATAGAACAGGAGACAACTCACAGCATTGATGCCAGAGAGCTGCTGGGAGAGCTGCAGCATGATGGCAATGATGATGGCTTGACGGTAGTTTGGAGAGCGGAAGAGCTCTGGCACAGTTGCTTTCTTTTCCTGGGACATTTTGGCACTCTCTTCTTTCATTTCCTGGATGTCTTGAGACACATCCTGTGTACCACGGAGCTTCTGGAGAACTGGAGTAAGGAATACAAAAATGACAGGTATAATACATGCAATGGACAGTAGCTTGCCTCAACACCTGCCCTTCTGACCTGTTTATTTAGTGAAGGACAAAGAGTGAGGATAGTTTTGCCTGCAAGTCAGTGTTTGGGTATGCTGTGTGGGAAAGCCTGAAACTCTACATGAAGATGAGTTGTCTTTTCCACCCAGAGCTCAGTAATGTCATGATCACCATGGAAACCAGGCCCAGGTTCTGCTTATTTGTTACTTGTGCTCCAAACTTGCACCTGGTTCCTAATTCTGATCATGCACTCGCTTTGGGAGTCTCTAGAAGCAGAGCTGAACCCAGTAGACCTCAGCGGTAGTTCTTGATGGTAGCTGTAGGAAAGCTCTAGCTCTCTTAAATCTCAGCCATTCAGAAGGAGCCGAGAGAGTTGTAGCAGCTGGTATTGCCACATCTCTTTACAGTAGGTGTGACTCCTATTCTTAATCCCAACAAAAGTCTGCTGGAATTATAGGTTTCTGACACTTCTTGGCACAGGTGAAGCTAAAGAGAGGTGAGATCCATTCTGATTCCCTCTGAGAATTGCACCCTTACCCAGGCCCCAAAGTCAGTCTAGGCCTCACAGCTCACGCAAGGCTCTGAAGTCATTCCAAGCCTCCCACTCTCAAGTTCAGTACACAGACTGGGAGCCACAACCCTGCACCACCCCTTTTAGGGACAAGTTCTCACCTGCATGTGCTCTATCCTCCTCCATCTTGTTGATCAACAGGAAGCGAGGACTCTCAGGGCAGAAAAGTAGAGCCACACACTGAAGGACTGCTGGAAGGATTGTGAACCCCAAAAGCATCGGCCAAAGTTTTTCAGTCCCCATGATCCCCTTCAGACCAAAGATCTACACCAAGAAATGGAGAGAAAGAAAACGATTAAATATTCTCTGATCTTTTATCCCCATCCCAGTGAGTGTCAGGATGACACACTGCACGTAATTGCAAGTGCAAACAACTCTAAAGATCCACAAAAACCCTCCCAGCCACCACCTCCCCATCAGTACCGAATCTGGTTGCCACTGGCTTACCTGGGCCACTAGGATGCCAACAACAATGCCCAGCTGGTTGAGGGTACCGAACGCTCCGCGGACGCTGGTGGGTGAGACCTCGCTGATGTACATGGGTACAAAGCCAGTGCAGAGGCCACAAAAGACGCCAATGATGAAGCGGCCAATGATCAGCATCTCCACTGATTTTGCCATCTTGGAGAAGGCCATGAGAGCACCACCAGCAAAGGCCAAGACATTCACCAGCAGCATGGAGTTCCTCCTGGCAGAAGACAAGTATAAAGACCGAGGTTAAACTGGCAACATGTTGGAGGAACCATGGAGAAGGGGAAAACCTTCCCATGATCCCCCATCTTGAGGCTGGTAAGAGAGCAGAGAAATTCTCATTCAGCTCCTGCCTTGGCATTACTCTCTCCATTTCTTTCTCTTTTTGCAGAATGCAGAATGCATTCTTGATTATTTCCCAACCTTGTCCTTCCCTCTTCCCCCTACCTTTGTTCTCTTCCTACTCTTCCCTTAAAAGGGAAAATAATCCCCAATGGCTTGGATCCCCTTTCCCAGCTTACCTGCCAAATCTATTGACGAAAAGGCTGACTGAGAAGGAGCCGATCATGCCTCCTACTGAGAAGATGGCTACAGAAAGGGACCATAGTGAGGTTAGGAGCTCTGAGGAGATGGGCTCCCCACTCCGCTCTGACAAGGTTGTGTTGAAGAACTCTTGGATGATCTGCAAGAGAGAAACCACCATAGGACAGTGAGGAAGGGGAGTCACAAACTAGTAGGAGGCATTTTGCATTGGAGAAGGAAGACAATTTCTGATGGCAAAAGAGATTTTTAATGGAGACAGCAAGAAGGGGTGTTAAAGATTCAGTAGAAGGTAAGTCAGAGGGCAAGTGTGGAAAGAGGAACTAAAAATTCAGAAGAGTGAGAAGTTCTGAGTTGACTACCAGAAACATGAAGGAAGGATTGCTTCACTGAGCATGAGGAGAGTTGGGCAAGTGATGATTAAGGAGCATGGCTAATCTTTGACATGTCTTTAGATGATGATGGTATTTGGGGGATGAGAGAGGAGGGAGTGAGAGGGAAGCAAAAGAAACGTGACCAGGTAACACTCCTGGAAATGTCAGAACAGATTTCCCAAAAGACAAAGAGAAAGAAGTGAATTAAGCCCAGGGAAACTGAGGCATGATCTGAAACAATCGTTCTTTCTAACTTGGAGTACCATGAGAAGGGATGTGACAGGGCTTTTCATGTGGCTAATTTCAGACTCATCCACTTGGACAACTGAGGGAAGATGGGCATCAACCGAGGGGCACAGGGCCTCAGAAGGGCTTCCCCCAGCAGATGGCAGCAGGACATTAGCAAGGGAGGACACTCTGCTCTCCTCCCCCTCCCCCCACGCATAAGTGACATCTCTATTCCCGGAGACAGGGTGGATGTGGTATTGGTGACTCAGTTCCTGAGAGAGGGGAACCATCTTAGTTACAAGAAAAACACATATCTACTTTTCTTCTTCTTCTGTCTTTTTTTTTTCCCCCCTCATGGTGTAATCACACAATGATTTGGTCAGAATACGCCAGTCACATCCCTTTTACGAGCACTGAATCTACATTTAATATGTAACAAACAAAATAAGGAATGAAAGAAGCCTTGAGAGATGATCCCTGTGACAAACTAGGGCAAACATAATCCCTGCCACCTCACTTTAAACTATTTTCTGCACACAGCTCCCTACATTCTGCCCTGGCTTTCTTGGCTTTTTTATTTATTTTTTTTTACCTTCCTCCTCCACCCTCCACTTAGAGGAGGTTTTTCCCTCCTCTAATGATCCAAAGGAGAAGGCACGAGACCCAAAACAAGATGATCCCTGTAATAGTTCACATTTCTTCCACAAACCAAATACACAATTACCTTACTCTGGGAAACAGCAGATGGGCATCTCCTGCCCTAGTTAACTCTCTGTACTCCAAATTAAAAGAATGGTCCTATCTGCTCTCTCCCCTCCACAAAACTCTCTCTGTCCTTCCTGTTCCTTGTTATAGTAAAGAGAGGGATTTTTGAATCTCTCATTCTTTGACAGAAAAAATAATAACTATCAATCTAATAGCTGCCTGAGAGACAGCCCCTCTATTTCTACACTTTTTCCCCCTCTCAGCTTTTATCTGACTTCTACCCACCATAGAAAAGATGATTTTTCCTCTCTCCCTCTCCTTCCTTCCCTGAAAATGAGCCTCTGTCTAGTCCCTTGGCATTAGCCCATCACCCACATCTTCTCCCTAGCTTATTCTGCCTCTCACCTTTTCAGGAGCATTGATGACACCGGTGTTGTATCCAAACTGGAGAGATCCGATGGCAGCAATGGAAACAGCGTAGATAAGGTATGCAGTGATTTTCTGATGGAAGAGAGAAAACATGTTTTTTTTAATTAGTTTGCTTTCTACACAAGCTGACTTTCTTCTCAGCACAAATAGCAGTTGCAGCTGCGAGGTGCCCAGAAACCTGCAGTGCCCTCAGGGCAGGGAATGTCTTTTATATAGGTCAGTGCTACAGAACTACTTGGGCTTTTATCCAGTGATGGTGGATAGCAGCAAGGCAGACCCTGGAGAAAGGATATAACTAGAGAGCAGCTCATTAGTCGTGAATACACTGATTGCACTACTGGCTGTGAATACACTGATTGCATTACTGGCTGTGAATACACTGATTGCATTACTGGCTGTTGTTTTGGGTTCATTTGCTTTATAGAAAAGCTTTTGCTCATCTCCTGCATGTTACAATACAAGGGTCTAGATCTTCCCCATGCCAACTGACAAGGAATCTTAAGTAGATGGTCTTAGATCTGCCCATGAAGCACATTGGCAGTCACTCCTAACAAATAAAACTCTTCAGCAATTGCATTTTCCCAGGCTAGAACACCCCAACTCTGCCCCAGGGCACCTGGCACAGAAACCTTGCCTCACAGAGAAGACTGTGCTGCCAACTTTTCCCATTTATTTTTCTTGCCACTGTTGCAATAGTTGATACTTTAAATAAAGTCTGAAGGATCTGAAGTTGTGTGTGTGTAACTCTTTGTATTCACTAAAATAAAAAAGAAACTGCTCAGAAATGTAGAGGAAGTTTGAAGGTCCAACTTGCATAAGTTCCACACAATTTAAATGCCAGTGAAAAGCATCTAATATTTTTCTAATATTTTATTTATTTTACAAACATCACAGACTTTAAAAGCTCCACAGGCGGTGGAACTTCAGTTGTTAGGGAGGAAGGGAGAGAAGGTGACCCAGGAATCGGCGCTAGGATGATGAGTATTTAGGTTCATACTTTTTAGAAAGATCATGAATCTCTCATAGGAGGGACTGCAAGCTTTTCCAAAGTACTGGAAGTCCCTTTTTCCCAAATCTTTCCATTTCCTCTTTTAATGCTGGCAGGGGAGAGAGAAGTATTTCCTGCAGCCTGCTGCTACAGCTCCTCTATTCTCCTGCATTCCTTCTTGTCTCCAGGAATATGAGCTCCCAGGGTGCCCAGAGTTTGCTGCCTCTTTGCTAGTAACTCTGCCATCGTTCACACCACCCTTACTAATCTTTCAAGTTTGGTGCCTTCTGACCTTCACAATCACCACACATTTAGCAGTAAGCAGAAACTGAAAGAATCTCTCAGATGCAACTTCCCCCACTAAGTCACATAGATGTATCTAAGTTCTGTCTTCCTGCTAGACTAGTCATAGAGGCAGAAGTGACAAGGCCCTCAATTTTGGCATGGGGAATGTGACTTCCATAATCTAGTTAACACCTTAAAACATCCAAAGCAGGACTTCTTCTCTACCACCTTGAGAGAAGGGGAGAGACTTCTCACCTTGTAGTAGGCACAAGGAGTTTTGACATAGGAGCACAAGGACCCAGCTCTTTCAAAACACTTGGATGCCTACAAAAAGGCATGAAGATGTCTAGGTACTTTTATTAGGGGTCAGGTTACCCCTTGCCCTTGGATGTAGCAAAGCAGAGGAAAAAAACCTGCTATCCACACTTCCAACACAGTCACTCAACATAGGAGCATCTTTGCTTCAGTACTTTGCTTTGTCATGGCTGGCAGAGGCCATATCTGGCTTCTTTTTCCTTTGGGTATAACACACGATCACAAGGCACCTGCAAGCTGTAAGACACCAGCAAACTATAAGGAAGCTACTTCTTCTACCTTATTTCTATACTCCCTTTTTCAGACTGTTGCCTGCTATTCATCTGTGCCACATGCCCAGTCTCACCCTGGCTAGACGTTACATGATCTGATCCATCCACGTAAGTGAGACAGGCCCGGATTTAATGTATGCAGCATTTGTTTCTGCTGGTCGTGCCTCATTTCCCCAGAGGTGTCCAGAGAGCTCAGAAAGACTAAAGCAGTGTTTGAAGCTGAGGTCTCAAACCACCACCCTCTGACCACAGGCACCTCTGGAAACTACATTTATTATCCGGGAGACACTTAAAATTAGCTCCCTTCTTTTTTGCAAACTAGAATCTCCCAAGAGTACAACTTGTTGGATTCAGCTAGTGCAGCCTCCCTGCCCTCCTGTACGTGCCAGATTAAATGCCCTCCCTTGGCCAGATGCTCTCGCTGGCTCTGCCTCCCCTGCACGCGTTTCCCTCAACATGGCGCTGAGGGCCCTGCGCCTCCTCGCTGCTGCTGCTGCTATTTCTGCTCTAATCCCCTGGATTTTGGCACTGAGTTCCGCTGGGTATTTGCTGCCCATCTCCCCGCTCCAGCCTGCCTGCCTTCCTGCCCTGATGCATTCAAACACCCGCAGTCCATGAGTGGTGCTGAGATCCACGTTTTGCTCTGGGCTGCAGATCAATTAGGATAGCCACAAGGCTCCGTCCCATGTTCTCTCAAGGAGCAAGGGGGAAAGAAAGAACATGTTTTGCTTTTTTTCTTGTAATGGAAATATAGCTTTCATATAAGTTACATATTAAAAAACAAAAAAAAACAAACAAATTCAAGAATAATTGCGCTTTCAGCATTATGGATCCACTGTCTTTAATCCTGGCACATATGAGTATCAGCCAGCCAAATATACCTCAAAATCAATACAAATAAAATATTGATAGCATCATGTGTCTAATTAGGCCACACATATGTAAACAAATCAATCTCATGACTTGCAACAACTCTAGACAAACAGGCTCTCCATCTCTACTCGCCATCTCCCACAGACAGAGCTTTTTTCTGACTCATGCTTAAAAAGATAGCTGAGGCCTGTCTGCATCATCACAGCTTCTACCTTTACAACAACAACAAAAAACAGAAATTCAACAGTATCAGAGAAGAACGTGATGCTGAATTGCCACCATATGGTTCACAGGGTGACCCCTGCTAAACGTTACTAGATTGCCTTCACAAGCCAAGCAAATATCTTCTACCCATACACATACGTATCTGCCGGCGCAAATTGTGGCAGACAGATGCTGAACAAAAAGACAGAACCGCACAGTGAATAACCAATAAAGCAATAAGACAGCTAACCGCTCTAATGACAAGGAGGAAATAATTACCTTTTTATTATCCATCGCCTGTGACAAACGCCTTAAAATGACTCTTGAAGCACACTGCCCTACTTCCACCTCCTAATGGATTCTGTGGGGCTTCCGAGCTGCTGCGTCCTTGCCTCCCCCAAAATAAAAATAGCTGAGTCTCTCTCTCTCTCTGTAAAAGTAAAGCACCTTCTTTCGCCTTAAGCTCATGTATTTATGGCTTGTGGTATGGGCGTGGGTCTGTTGGGAGGGAGGAGCTTTGCAACATCCCGCAATGAGCATTAAAAAAAAAAAAAAAAAAAACACCCATCGTCCTATAACCTCCTACGATCTTCTGACTTAAAATTTACATCAGTGGCTGCAGGGTTTTTTTTTTTTTTTTTTTTTCTAGTGGCAGTCATCCAGCGGTGCGCGTAAGTGCCTGCTTTCTTATGGTTCGCGACTAGAAATCTAGAAAAAGTCACTGGGTAGGGAGGCAGCAGCTTTTGTTACTTAACTCAAGCATTTTGTCTGAAGTTACAAGTGTAGACGGTCGTGTTTGCCACACTGCTGATGCTATACAGGTACTAACTCATGATGGAATACTAGTGGTTTGGATGGGGGAGAAGAAAAAAAGATTTTTTGAATCCACAGTTAAAAACAATGAGGCACATAGTGATAGCCACACAAATAGCATCATCAGAAGCATGGAAATCACTGACAAACTTTATGGATGCTCTCCCCCTTCTCCTAAAGCTGTGGATGAGACATGCATCTGAATAGCTGCCTTTTGAAACACTTTTCCCACAAAGCTAGAATTTGCGGGGGCAAAGCTTGAGATGTGACACTGCAGCTGCATTTAGTCCCAAACCTGAACCCTTCCATCCAAAATATGTTACTCTTCCTCATATTCCCTTGCAGCCATCCCTTAAATCAAAGAATTGCCAAACTCTGCTAAGAGAGAAATGGAGACCTATGCTTTCGATTCCATACAAAAATGCAGTCAAAAGAAAAGAAAAGAGATGTTACTAAATCAGAACCTTCCAAATATTTTCATTTCAGAAAATGGTAGTAACTTAGAGCTGGGAGTGGGGGCGAAGGAGAGGGGAAGAGCAGGGAGGAAGGGAAGCAGGAGAGAAAGTTAGCTCGTGCTATTTTCTCATTGCTTTTCCTTATCAAATTCTGAGGAACTAGAGTGATCCAATTTTAATTCCACATTGGTTACTTCTTTGGCATGAACTCTGCATCACAGGCGGAATATGTAACAGTTCAAATCGGGTGAGCTTTCCTCCCTCCCCTCATGTGTCTTTCATACGTTGTAGTTAAAACATGATATTCCAAGCAGAAATTAGTATTGAACAGAAATTTTCTGTTCAAATTTCTGTTCTGTTCGAGTCTTCTTCACTTGACTATTTTCTCACAAATATTTTTTTTTTCCTAGCTTTTTTCCACTTATGTGCAAGTATATCAAACTTTCATCGTGAATCTTGGCAGCTGTCTCCAACCCTGGAACTAACTCTGGAAAAATTCAATTACCAGTTACAGTAATTCCATATTCCATATTTGACGAGTTTCTGAATCTCAGTGGCAACCTTTGGACTGCAAAAAGAACCCCACTGAGATCTCCTCACTCCTATTTTTTTCCACCCACGTGACTCAGGTTAAGTGCTAGGAAATCCAGACCTTGAGATTAAATGAAATGTATATTTAGCTTCCTGTCCAGCTTCAGAAGCAATAAGACTGTAGTTGAAAATTACATCTCTGATACATGATGTAGAACACAGTGGATGCCATTTCTTTATCTTTAGAGATTTAGCAGAGTGGAGTAAATAGTAGTAAGGAGACACTAGCTCAAAGTGTTTAGAAACCAAATCTCCCTAAGAAATGTGGGAAAAGCATCCCGTTCACACATGCCCTTTTCATTAGGTGTGCTGCAGTCAGACTTCCCCTAACAGTGCTCAAGTATTTATATTACAAGTTTACATTAGAGCCTGTTCCTCTTAAATATCAGTTTAGATTTAGTCCTGGAACACACATGTGCCTCCTACATCACAGACAAGTCTTCTGAAGATCAGCGCTTAGGGAGCTAAGAGGGAAATGCCTTAATCCCTCCTAACTAAGAGCCATCTGATAGTGCACCAGCTGAAACCATTTATTCCTATTATAAATATAATACCCCTGTGTATTATGCAACATACATTAACTGCACCAGGATAGAGGCCCTGCAGCATACTCAATGTGGCCAGTCAGTCACATTTATAAGGGAAGGACCAGGCAGAATAGGAACTTGATGCTGGCTGTTCTCGTGTTAAGACCAGTATCTTAACCAATAAACCATGGGGATAGGCAAAGACTTATTTTGTATTTAACAAGCTGTTTCCTCTTAGCTCTGAAAATTCTTGTGTGCTCAAACTTGTCCATGCTGATTATGTCTCATTTCCGGGAAGTATAAGTTTTCCAGAGTAAACTTTATTTATTGGGAAATGTCATTTTAGCACCAACAACAGGCAAGCTTGTTTTTATTATCTTAATTTATTCTAGAGTTTGGAGCTAGCAAGTGACTCCATAGAAACACCCATTGCTGTGTCTATTTGAGAAAAATGGCTCTAGGGACAAATGGATACAGGAGCTACAGAAATTGTATGCTCAACAATAATTTTTGATCCCGTTCACACTCACATAGCTTAGTAGAGAACAGAGACAGATCTATTATCAACCACAGTGTCATCATGCTGCTGCCCAAGCTCCTTGCGAGCTAATTCTACCACAGAGCTGCTTTGCCAAGTCTACCCACTTTTCAGTTCATACTAATTCCCACAAATATTAGTGAATCCTCTCTCATGTTTCTTCCTACTTTGCCTGAAGAACAAATTCTTCGGAGATAAGAGGAGCATGGACAAGGAGGGTTATTTTGCAGTGCTGGCATTTAGAGATTATTTTGTGATTTTTGTGTTGTTGTATTTTTAACAAAAGAGTATTCAGAGCAAAAGAGAGAATGAGACTGAGCATGAGCCAGATACTTTCCCACAAGCCATTAGTAATTTTTATTGTTAAGGGATGCTGGGAAAGAGTGGGGGAAAATAACAAAAGATAAAAGAGAGAAACAAAAGAGTGGGTGGAGAGTGGCTGGCTCTTAGACAAAAGGAAGCTAAAAAATTAGAAGAGAAACAAGGAGAGACAGAAGGAAAAACAAAAAGAAAGGAAAAATATAACAAAGGGAAGAAGGAAGGAACTAATAGAACAAGGACAGGGAATAAAAAAGGAAAAAAAAAAGAAAGGAAAAAAAAGAAAGGAAAAAAAGCAGTAGCAAACAAGGAGAGAAAAAAGGGATAGCAGATGAACAGATAGAAAAGATGAACCAGAGAGTGGTTCAAGAATTTATGAAATTTTAGAATTGTCTAATAAGGAGAACGTAATCACAGCATTGGATAGATGATGTCATTAAAGTTTTTTTTATTATTACTTTTTTACCGCACTCTATATTGGTGAAATTCAAGTTGGTGATAATGTCTCTGAAAACTTTCTAATTAACCTAGTCAAGTAATAAGATCACTCCAGTTCAAGTATTTTAATGTTTTAAGAATGTTGTTATACCATCTTGCAAATCGGAAGTAACTCTACCATAAAAAAAAAAACCCATCATCACCAAAAAAAGGAAAAACATTTTCTGCAGAAACCAATGTACTAGGGTGTAAACCACGAAAAGTAAAATCAGACTGAAAAAGCTGTTTCCTGAACCCAGCTCTGTGCTACGAGAGAGACGTGACAACCCACCTAAAAGTCATCGAAGGCCTGAACTGTTACAGAAAGTGGGACTAGGAAGCACTGGCCTCTTCTTTTGCTCTAATGGGAGAGGACTTCTGCCACAAGGCCACAAGTAGACTTTTTCTTTCTTTTTTTTTTCTGATTGGTGTTGCCAGGGCAACCATGATTGCTAGCAAAGAAAGGAGTTATTTACCTGTGCATTTGCCTTTTCTCCTATGTTACTCATCATTTCTTATTCTAAGATTGGTTCATATTTAAGAATGGCCAAACCAAAGTATACGTTCATGGCTCATGGAGAGTGCTGCAAATGTATTGTTTTCATAAACAGTCATTGCTTCTTATAATCTTTCTGTCTCTACCTCTTGTTCTCTGAAATTTCAGAGAAGTTATGTCTGAAAATGTTCCGACGCGCAGTCCTCAGGACAGGGATGCTGTAAGGACTGCGGAGGTATGCGGCACTGACCATGCTGTGTTGCAAGATCAGGCCTGAGCTAGCAGGGGGTTGCAGGCTAGGAGCGAGAGGTTTTTGACCAAAACATCCTGTGATTTCTTTTTTTTTTTTTTTTAATATCAGCCACTGCTTTCTTTTCCCTAAGAGGAAAAAAAGTGCAAAAGGAAAAAAAAAACTGTCTAATAGATTTTAATTCTACATGTCAGCAAAAGTAGAGAGCAAAATGTATTGAGGAATAAAACTAAAAGAGATTTTTCTAGCCCAGGCCTGATTAGCAGCATAGCCACAGAAAAATACACACAGTTCAAGAAAGTGCTTGGGTTGGAGTCAGTTCATGAAGAGGTGAAGAAGGGGAAGAGAAGCTACGAGAGGCAATCAGTGTGGCTGTGATTCGGGCTGTGGTTCAGCAGAGCCCCATTCTCCTCTCCCTCCTATTCCAGGGGTGACCAACACAGGTGTTGGGGTGGGGTTGTTTTTTTTTTACAAATATTCATAAAATTAGGCTTTGCTTCATATTTCTTGAGAAAAACATAATATTCAAGAGAAAATAAAATAAGTAATTCCTTAATAAATTAAGCTAGGGGAAATAACATACAATAAAAGGGAAATAACTTTTCTGTGGAAGACAAAAAAAGAATCTCCCATTACTACTTGCGGGGCACGAAGTTAGTGAGGCAAAAAGGTGATGGAAAGTTTGACAAATTCAGCTGGACAGTGTTCTCTGGCTCCCTAACTGCAGTTGTACAGATACTGACCCGAAAGCATACACAGCCTTACAGCATTTTGTGCCTAGCCCAATCAATCCGGCACCAGTGCAATAGAGAGCAGGGGCAAGCTGTCTGCTGGCATACGGAGCCGGACCGAGCTAGGTGTTCTGTGCGCCATGGGATGGGGTGGAGGCATTTCAGGGAAATGAGGTGTTTTATCCTTTAGCCCAGTATTAGTAACAGAAAACCACGCATACTGCCAGTATACACATAGATGCTGTGCACACCCACTACACATACACACTGCCCAGCAAATACACATATTAGGTATGTGTCTCAGCAGCAGCAGAGACACACGGCTGGGCACGTGCAGAGCTGCAGGCTTACAAGTGCCATTTCTGCAGCTATTGCTCATCTCGCCATGTTCTGCCCCACTCCCAGGTTCCTAGCCTCCATAACCCTTTTACTTTTTTTTTCCAACAATTGCCCGAAGGGTTACAAGTTACAGGGGAGAGAGCAGAGGCTGCAAAAAATGTCTCGGTAGGATCACATGTGTCTATAGCAGGAAGAGTCTCAGGAAGAAAAGACGACTCTGGCCAACCTACCTCTCCTGTCCAGCCCCTGCTATAGTCTAAAATTAGCTGCCGTTGACCTGACGAGGTGGCAGGACTGAAGCATTCCCTCCCCCGTTCGCTGGCTTGCCTCGCTGCAGGCTAATAACAGCTAAGCCAGTCTAGCACACAGGGGTTTATCATTCCTCTCCCAGCAGGAGATGCTCTGATTTATCCCGTGTCAGGCTTCTCTCTCCCCTCCCACGTACTCGTCTCACCTCACCCCTGCTGTTCAGCAGCAAGGCGCGCGCAGAGCGGCCCACGTAAGCACGTGTGTGATGAGCGGGGAGGTGACTGAAGGATGCTCCAAAGCACAGCGCGCTGCTGCTGGCCTGCAGTGTCACTGCGCAGGATTCCCCGGACACAGAGACCAGGGTACAGCCGTGCCTGGCAAGAACTACCCTACGCAGCCACTCCGGCTCCGCAGTGCCAGCTCCTGTCCGCCCACGAGAAATGGGACAGAATGGAGTTTGTGAGACAGCCTTGTCCCCCTATCCTGGCAATTCTGTCTCTCGCTCACTCAGAAATGACACGAACAAGCTCGGACGGCCATTGCCCTTTAGCTGACTCCTCGGGTCACGAGAGGCTTCCTCTCCCTTGGAAACATCCTCCCCCTTGAAGCCTCTGGCTTCACTCCCGCTCTGCTCTTTCAAAGGAAATCCTCTATCCACCCTTAACAAGAACTCTCGGGCCCGCGTCATCAGCTCTGGAAAATATCTCCCGCGCGCTCAGAGGCGCTGGTGCCGCAGCGCTGCCAGGCCTGCGCGCGGCCTCCTCCCTGCGCCCGCCTGCGGCCCGGGCTCACGCGCCGGCTCCGGCTCCGGCGGGCGCTGGAAACAGCGCGGGGCGCGGAGGATGCGGACGTGCAGGACGCGGGGCCTCCTTCCCCGCCCCCGCGGGCGGGCGCTCAGATGTGCGCATAGCACTGCTAAGTGGGCCCTTCCCGGGCGGAGACCACGCATTTCGGCTTCATGCTGTGCCCCCAGGCCTCCCTGCCGGCCCTCCCAGCCCCTCTTTGTCTTGCTGTGCTCAGGCAAGCACGTCCTGCTCACCCTGGAGGTTCCTCACCCCCTTCATCCTTCCCCCCACCTCAGCACGCTGTCACAGCTCGCCTCTCTCCTACTCACAGAAATGGCAGCTTGCCTACAGCCATCCTCATCCCTGCGAGAGCCGGAGTGCCGGCATTCAAGCTAGAGTAACTGCAGCATGTTGCGCCTAGGAGAGGTTATGCTGCTTGCATGAGCACGTGAAGGAATCTGTGGGACATTATGCTTGCATTTCCATATAAAATGTTATTATCAGTGTAAAAGACATGTGCTTTTACAAATACCAGCATGTCTGGGTTTACCACTGTGCAAATTATTTATATCCATGTATATACCCAGGCTCTTATTTCCAAGCATATATTTACATACATTGTCTCTTACCTACTTTGTACATATATACATAAGCACGTGTTCATATGAATGTACCCACAATATACAGATGTATTTCTGTATGATTGCAGATCTGCAAACACATTTCTGCATGTGTTATGCTTGCTTATATTTGTGTGTATTGTAACTGCTTATGTGTATGCATGGTTGTGCACCTGCATTCATTCACCTGTTCCCCCACGTGAAAGGCTGTAGTTGAATTGTTATTACTCACAGGAACATGCCAATATTTATACTTCTGCAGCTTCACACAAGCAATTTTCTGCCCTAGGGCATTTACTTTTGAATGTACACTTAGTCCAAAAACAAATATTAACATTAGCATTAACATTAACAGAAATCAAAGCAAAACTAAATCATACACGGAAACTTTCACTGGCGATGAAGGAGTTTTTTTCCATAGTATTTTGTTGCTTCTCTCTTTGCAATGATAAGGTCTCAAAACCCATAAATAACTTGAACAGCAAAGACAAGAATTTGTCCCAATGCATTAAGGAACTTGGAATTATTGACCAAATCCTCTAAACAAATCTGTACTTTTCCAACAAGACTTGAAGGACAATACTTTTGATATTTTATATCACCATTTGCAACAGAATAGCCCACAAGTGCTTTGCTGCATGACTCCCCTTGGGTTTAGCCTATCCCATTAGCAGACACCTTAGGAGTTTACTCTATGAATTATCTTTCTTACATTTTGGCCAGAACAGGATTTGATAGTTTGTCCCTTTGCTTATTTTAGAAACAGGGCATTTGAAAAAACCAGCAATTCACTTACCTGTTATCTCTGCAGAGGAGTTGCCATACAGGTGCAGACAGAGTACTAACCTAGTGGACATTCTTATTCCAGATATAGTCTCTTTCAAACCATTGGGTTTCAGGAAATGGTGTACAAGTTTTCACTATTAATAAACCATTCCAGCCTTTCCTATAGACAGTAGCTTAGGAAACAGAGCAAGTTACGGGAAGGTTACTTCAGCCCTGGCATACCGCAAATAGAAACTATGAAGAGTATGATGGACACATTACATGTAATGATAGTCTCTTGGTATTCCAACGTGGCAACTTCCAGCAACGGTTGCTGCGGGAATCATATAGGAATTGCAGTTGTTTTAGCCCAGGCCTCTCAGCAAGAAAGGCCTAGAAACCAGAAAGGTACAATATTGGTTGCATGGCCTTCCTTCCTACCAGCAAAAGTCTTCCCCCCAGAACACTTTGTTTGCTCCAAAACAGCTCTTACTGTATCCATGTTTCTCCATAAGGAATAGGCCAACAGCTGGGAGCTCAAGGTTTTCTTTCTTTTCTTTCTTCTTTCTTCTTTTTCCTTTCTTCTTTTTCCTTTCTTCTTTCTTTTCCATTTTTATTTTTTTCCCCAGTATTGAGAGGCTCCAGAGCTGAGTTCCCCAGAGGTAACACAAATTATGGGATAATCAAGAGAAAACAGGCTCAGCACTGTTCTGTGGCTTTTGCTCTGTGACCTTAGCAAAGAGCTTCATAAAGCATCTAGGCCACCTGTTACAACAAGGGTTTCACTCATGGAGAGAGAATACTTCATCTAAGGGATTTTGGAGATTGGTATTGGTGTATTTGGCATGAAACTCACCATAGAATTAGCTCCAAACCTGATATGGCCTGCTACTGCAGCCAGGTAGAGGCTGACAAGACACTAGCTGTCAATTCCGTCTTACTCCTCAAGGTAGGGCTGAGCTGTTGTCCTGAGATGAAGCCATCAGATACCTTTTCAAGATGGAAAGTGCTTGGGCTCAAGTCAGTGCTTTCCCCAAGATTTGTTCCAGTTTAACTGACCAGATGGGAACAGGGTGCACTTTGTTTGAAAGAGATTATAGTCCTGCATTAGCTCTCCTGCCAAGTCTCTTATCACTCTGCAAACAATATGAGTATGGGGAAATGGACGCAAGAAAGCTGAGGCTGGATGCATGAGAAAGAGTGTAGATTCCTCTGCTGATGACACAGATAAGTATAGCCAGCCATTCTCCAGTTCAGAAACTGAACTAGAGAAATTAGATGGCAACCCTAAGATAACAGGGAGCCATAACTGTGTGTTAGCCAGTCCATTAACTCAGGCTGCTGACAGAGTTACAAGAATGCTAACGAGGGGGTGTAAAGAAGAGAAAACATCCACAGGGAAAGACTGAATAATTCATCCAGCTTTTAATTCTGCTATCTTCAGCCAGTAGTCCTCTTCCCACTAAGCATCATTTTTAAACATTAGTAGTTCCCATGTTACAAAACTGCTGTAGGCAGGGCTAGATGCCATGACAGTACTACTCAACTGGGTGCCTTGGTTTTGGTATGCCATATAACTTCCCTCTAGCTGACTCTTGGCCTCTTCCTCCATCTGCATCCTCTTCCTGCCAGGAGGTCTCTCATCTTTTCTCCTTTCTTTTTCTTTCTTCAAGTCTCCCTCCATCCCTGTGTTGTCTGTTGGTCCTTTTTCCTCCTGCTGTGTCTCTTCCATTCTCCACTCCCCCTCCATATGTATTGCCTCTCTTCTACTCAGAGAGCTGTGGCTTTTCCCTGACTGTACTTCCCCTCAACACTCCTTGCCTCCTCCTTTTTCATTGCCTCCCTATTCCTCTCTCAGTCCCTGAAGATGTACTCCCTAACCTCCATCCTGAAGTTCCTTGAGGAAGAATGATACAGTCACTATGGAGTTAAAAACGTGCCCGTGAGCTGTCCCTTTGTCATTTGATTACTGCCAATTCCTCTCTGGGAGATGGCCCTGAAGGCTGTGAGATGGCCCTGATGGCTGAGAGATGGCCCTGATGGCTCTTCGTGCTCTCTCTCACGTTCTCAGTCCCTGCTCACAGTCACAGCCCGTCCCACCAGGATGGAGGAAGGGAGGCCAGATAAAGCAGACTTGGGCGGACAGAGATAGTACCATATGAGGTGAGGATCTCAGAAAGATGGTGACTGCTTGAAAAACAAAAACAAGCTGCCAGAGGGCATTCAGCCTCATTGTCCTTGTGCCTCACTGCTTTGCAGAGGCCCCTGAGTCCTTTACTCTGCTAATGTGTTCCTCAAAGCTGGAATGAGGCTTCCACAGCAGACAGTTTTATAGACATTGACACATCATCCCTAGGAAACTGCATTTCTGATAACTAAGAGAGGATGGGGAAACTGTAATAGTGAAATTTGCCAGCAGTAAGAACAAGGAGCAGATCACTCCAGTGGATCCACCTTACCACTTTAAAAAATAGAAGTGTTGGCAAAATACTTTAAGGGATGGAGAAATGATGATGGATTAGCTAAGGAGATAAATCCCAAAAGCAGGACCGTCTCACACCAGGTAGGCAAAAGTAGATGCAATAAAATGAAGAGCTTAATCACCAAAGAGGACTCGCCTGAGTGCAAATGCGCATGGAAACTCCAGTGTGATGTTAAGGACTATGCCTTTAAGCAAAGTGTTCCCAACTGACAGACTGCTAAGCTAATACTGGCTACAGCCAGTTGGAACCAGAGAGAAAACAAAGCAGATATCTTGCCAGATCCTCAGGCTTCATGGGATCACAGAAAAATATGTGAAGTGCTCCAAAATTTATCACTAATGATACATCCCCCACCCATGGCATAAAGGCTTACAGCCCCCTTCTGCAGGATCTGAAAGCCTCACAGCCTTTATTTTTCACATGCCATTGACAGGAGGAAAGATCCAGCAACCTGTCCTTTATACTCGTGCCTTTCTTTCTGAACCAAAGTTCTACCCTCTCATTTACTTCTGAAAGAGTGGCTACCAAATAATCTGCTCTTTCTCCCCATTGACAGAGTAGCTCTATGAGTAGTGTACAACCCTAGCATGTGAGAGTCCCATGTTTAGTTTCTTCTTTAAGGGATCTTTCTCTTTACTTTCATGGATATGGTGTTCATGGATCCACAAGGTGCAAATAAACCTACTCAACATGCTACTTTTTATGCTTGCTTAGGCCTCATAATTACCTATGGATCACCCTAAAATATAAAAATGCTCTGCCTACACTAATAAGTTCAAACACACACAATATGAATTTTATGGGAACATTTAATTTACAAGTGCAGATATGGCCAAATTTATGACTGTATCAAAGGGCAGAAGCAAAGATCATCTGCTGTCTGTATGTGTGCCGGGAAACCAATAAGGTAGGGGACGTGCAGGCTCAGTGTTGATTCGTGACCGAATTCATCCTTAAATCTTTTTTTTTGTATGGGGATGAAGAATGTTCCACAGGCTGACCCAGAATGTGCAATTCCTAATTTGTCAGGGTCTCTACCACTCCAGTTGTCTGCAGTGGTGAAAAAGGCTTCCTCAAGAGGCTCTTTTGCAAAATAACTCTAATTAGCGCTGCATTTCATGTGGTGTCTGATCTCATAGGCACACAAACATTGTTGTCATACATAACATCATGACAGAAATTTGCTTCCAGTGTATGACAGCCACTGAGTGTTCTTTTCAGGAGCATGTTTCATGTTTTCTAGGTATGATTGCCTAAATGCTCTCTATATCCCTCATTAGATTGTTAACCTTCTGTATTGAAATCTTGTTTAAATAACAAGCACTACACAGATTTTTCTTTTGTAGAACAAGAGCTGAAGGTGGATGAACTGTGATGTTGATGTGGACCTGGGAACTTCTCTCTCAAGGGAGGAAGTTCTGTGGATAGGGGTGAAATGGCACTACAGCCAATTTAGACCTACTCCTTAATACTTTGAAGTTGCCTGTTACTACAACCCCTGTATCACTCCCTTTCTGCAACTTTTACTCTCCTCTGTCTTTCTAGATCTTCTCTTGATAGCACAGATAGTGACTGAGACATAAAAATAGAAAAGATATGAAGAAAAACTGAAACAAAAAGGAAAAAAATCTCTCTTGCAGAAAATAACATTGGGAATAGGTAGACAAAAACAGAAGAAGATGAAAAAAAAAAGGGCAGGTTAGGACAGTAAAAGAGGAGAAGTACAACAAAGTAGTAACTGTGTGAAAGAAATAGTCGAGTGAAAGAAAGTAATAAAAATGAAGGAGAGACAGAAAGAAAGACAGAAAGCTGATTTAGAAACATTTCCTTTTCTCAGTAAGTTACATTCATCTCACTCAAAATGTAACTTGGTAAAAGTTGCATGTCAGTGTTAGGGAAGGATGTCCTCGCAGCTTTTTTTTGAAAAGTGAAGCAATTAGCAATTTGCTTGCTACTTGAGCAAGTCAGTAACTTGCAAGTCTTTGAAGATTTTTTGGTCAGGAAATACCATCTACATGTTACACCAGCACGATCCACAGTGTCAGCTGCAGATTCTGTATAGTTCTCTGAGTGTCAGAAGGGAGCGGGGGGACCCTGAGCCAAACCACCTTAAACAGGGACTAAGATTTATCAGATGAAACATTCTTTAGCCTCTCAGAAGAATCACTGGATCAGAGACAGAGAGGACAATATCCTAGTCATATGAGATCCTAAATCCTGAAAAGATCTAACAGCATAGTGAAGCCCAAACCTCCATAAATAACAGATTTATCTGCAACTGTTTCCTAATCAAGTGTCAGTGTGAGATTTCTGGGAAGACCTAAATCTCTGGGGCAAAACGTAGTAATGAAATACATGTGTAACCCTTATTACAGTTACCTGAGACAGGGAGATGTTCACACAGCAGACCCAAGCTTCCCTGAATCCTATTGCATCTTGTGCAGGGCTCTGTGGAAAATCTGAAATTACTTCTCCACAGTAGCCTCTCTCCCAAATGTTCCAGAGTTGACCCCATGGAGCTAAGAATATTGCAGAAAGCAGCAAGTAAAATTACTGCTGATGCGATTCTCAGAGCCGGGAGCCAGGCAGGCAAGGGCTACTAGCAGCACTGATTGGTGCTCCTAAAGGATCCATCTGAAATAGGATGACACTGTAGAAAACACAATGAGACATAGCCATATTCTGAAATCTGCCTCAAAACCTACATGTGGGAAAAAGACCTGGAGTTATTATACGGTTTGGCTGGAGAGAAAATCTATGATGGAACCGTAAACAAAACACTAATATCCAGAAATCCAGATTCCCTTCACCAGCTAGACAATCTGTGATCATCCTCTGGATTAAACACAGACACCATAACAAAGATGGCTGAACAGAGCCACTACAGTTGCTGTAATTCAAATATGGTTCATGTTTATCCTAGATTCCATGCTATTTTTCTTACTTGCAGCCTCTGGCACCAAGGAATAATTTGTTGGGATGTTAGAAAATAAAGTTACGGATCATAACCCCTCACCTGCCTTTTAGGAATGTACACAGCTGACGATATCAGTAGAATCTACACATGTCAGATCCTATCCATAGCACAGTCAGTGTAAGCCAGACCAGAAGCAAGGAAATGATCTACGGAGTCACACTCCAAAAGCTTTAATGGCTGGGAAATTGATGTTCCAGTAATGCACTGAAAGAGTAGTTTAGGAAGAAAAACAAAGAATCTCACTGGTTTGTATTATGCAGTAGAAGCCAGGATACAGCCCTTAGGACACTGCTGCACAGAATGTGAAAGTGTTGTCATGACTGCCTACATAAGAATAAACGTATTCTTATTTTTTACTGATAGGAATAGGAGCTCAGTAGTATCACATGGTTCCTAAACTGCTGTTGGCTGAAGACAACCCATCAAAGATGGAAACAGATGAAGACTGTCACATACTCCTGTGGCTCTCTTGTCTACTCTCCCTGTGGGATTCTTCAAAAGGAAAAGCCAAACCTCGGCAGGTGACTTTTAGTGTACTAAAAGACATGCTCAAATACCATGCATCTTTTTTGGTCTCTAATTTTAGCTCCTCAATGGCCTAATTTCTGGACGTGATGTAAACTGTTATCCTGAAGCAGGTTTATGAGAGTTCATTGCACTCTGCAGAGAACAGCTGTCTCATCCTTCCAGTCCCCAAGTTGTTATGTGGCACCAGATATGGAAACTGAACCCACCCAGTCCCTTCTATTGGACTGCCAGAGTTCAAGCTATGAAGATGGCAAGGGAAACCAGTTTGGTCCTCTGTTTTCTAATTAAAAAAAAAAAAAAAAAAGGCCTTTGGTTATTCAGAGAGATGTGTCTGACAAACATTCATAGCTCTCAGGCAATTAACTGTAACCACTTTCCTTGGCAGACATCATGCCTTCCCATTCCTTTCTACTCGCACCTCTATCAATTCTCAATGGGCAGGAAATCTTGTTTCTAATTCCCCAAACGTATGAGTATCCAAGATGTTTCAGTGGGGCTAATCTACAGGTGAAATCCCTGATGTTGGGATACCTTCTCTTCTGAATTCCATGAGCAAGCTCTTTCTTATGCTATTATCCACTGCAAGTTTCCATAATGAAACAACTTGCCCTCATCTTCTATTCTGTCTGTAATCCTTCTGGTCAGTCTTTAGGCAGAGAGACACAATCAGAATACTGCACATTAAGCAGTAGGAAGAGGACACATGGAGCAGATGTTGATTTTTATCCATAGAGGAGGAAGGTCTTATTTATTACTGCCATGACTTAAATCTAGCTTCTGCAAGGGTTGACAACAGTCAGCAATATTTATTTATTGCGTTGCCCCTGCTCACTGCTCCCTTCATCCTCACCATTCCCGCAGTCTTGGAGCCCCATCTAACCTACACCGCGTTGTGACCTACACCTAGGAATTTGTTCCAGTATGAAATTAAAGTGACTCCATGGCAATTTAAGTGAAAATAAACTTATCTCCTTTTCAAAATGAACAGGAAAAGGTACATCATCTACTCAGTCCCATTGCAGAAAACATGTGAGCATCAGTTATTACAACCTGAAAAAATGTGGATGTAGGCTAACTATCCCAATCCAGCATAGCTAAGCCTCCATCTCCTCAACTCAGTCAGATAAAAGTTCTGTCATTCCTGCGTTGCAACAATTTTCCTGCAGGTCTCTTGCCTTAGGGCCTCCTTTGTGCATCCCTGAGGCCCACTCTGCCTGCCGTATACTTCTCTGTTATACAGCTAGGTAATTCTTTTAAAGGTACATTGTTATCATTTGAAGTTTTTGCCCTCATCACCTGCCCTATGACATTCTCTTCAGCTGCCCTCCTAATTCTCTGTGACATATAATTGCCCTTCCACTTTCCAAGCCCCTTCTTTAGGGCAACCCTTCCTGCTCCAGAGACTGTAATGCTGCTCAGGAGTCTTACCTCAGCTGACCTGACTTGATTTCTAGCCTCTAAATGACCTGTCTGTCTCTCGTACCTTTACCTAGGAAATCAAGGTAGAAGGCTATCTCAGAGTCACCATGTTAGCTGTGCTGCCCACAGGACTTCACAATCCTCCACTTGTAAGAGCCCTTCTCCCTCTCCCTCCCCCTAGGCTGAGGGAAGGAGGGACCGCCTCCTTTGTACCTGTCCCTTAAGAACTGGTAGGAGGCCTGCACTAATAACTTTATCTCCCTTTTCAAAGCCAGTGGTTGCTCTCCTGGCCCTTCTAATGCTGCCCAGCCACCACAGTGACCAAACAGAACCTGGGGAATAAAAGGTCAAGGGAATGGAACATTACTGCACTGAAGGCAGCAAGCTGGGCTCCTGCACTGTGGGGTCTTAAATCTCACCAGGGCATCCTCCCCACCAGCTTGTCCCTTACCTCCTTTTTCCTCATATATCCTCTGTCTTTCACCCACTCTCATCATCTCTGAGTGCATTGCTATAGCGTTGCCATGGGCACATTATTGTCAAAGTAATTAAAAAAAAAAAGTAGCATATGAGCACTGGCCTGAAACCAGCAGTTCCATACAGGGTCTGAAATGTTTCCTTGTAGCTTCCACTCTGCCTCCCTTTGCCTGCTCCCATAGGCAAGTAAAAGGGACAAAGACAGAGCGTGTGGGGACAGCCAGGGCCTCGATACAAAAAGGGTCTGCAGAACAGGCTGCAGGACTTAGATTCTTCTAGGCTTGCCACAAAAAAAAAAAAAATAAATAAACAGATANGTGCAGGACTTAGATTATTCCTCTAGGCTTGCCACAAATAAATAAATAAATAAATAGATAGATAAATAAAACGAAAACGGTGCACACTTTCACCTCATCAGTTAATATGTTCTAGGAAAGCCTGTAAGGCCACTTCTTCTCCTCTACAGCTGGCCAGTTGTCTTCCTTTCACAACTGAAGCAATCGGGGTCCTCACTTACTTCACTTGAGACAAAGATTTTGCCTTTAAGTATACAACAATAATGACTCCTTTAGAGTTACTCTTGCTCTTCAACTTTGTAAAAGGCTGACAAAAAGATTTTTGTCTTTCAGTGGAGGAGTGCTGCTATCTATGACAATGCTAAAAAATGTAAGGCATCCTGTGTTTCCCTAACAATACTTCGTTTGACCCTATCATGGACCAAATAAGCCCAGAAAATATCTGTGATTCTTCTGTTGTGTATTGGATCATTTTAGCTTTTTTTACTGGATTTATTAAAATGTGATCGAGAAATGGACACCACTTGAGAGACATAAACAAATTCTTCTTTCAGCTTTTCCCGTGAGTCATCTTGTCACACAAAATCTCTCATCAGCTTGGGTTTCACAGTGAATTGTTACTTTGATAGTTATATGGTCTGTTTTTGAAGTGTGCATGATATTTCAAAATTCCAGAATTAAAATGGCTTTGAAATGGCTTTGAAAGCAGAGTACTTACTTAGTATTGATTAAAGTAGTTTGTATTTTCTATAGAAATGGATGTAAGCACAGCCACAACAGAATAATTACCTCACCAAGATGAACAATAGTTTATTCCCTCCCATATATTAGAACAGTGTGATCAATTTTATAATCAGTAATCCTTAGAACAAGGGAACCTTCTTGGGCATATTAATGTCTCTCAAGAAAAATTCAGCCTTGAGTTGTAATTGCTAAGTGCTCTGTGTAGAACACCATGTTAATGACCACAGGGGGGAATTTCCAAAGAAGCACCAGTATTCCCAAGAGTTTACGAAGTTCAGTTATGCAATGCCCTGGTCACATGACAAAGGTCAGCCTCCAGCCATGCCAAATCTGGAAACAGACTTAACCCTTCTAATTTTGTAATTGCTTTATCCATTGCTCCCCACCTCCACTGCCACAACCAAAATTCCAAAGTATGTGTGTGATTGGAATGTGCAAATGAATCCACTGGCCTTGTCTTCCCTCACACTCATGCATCCACTCACTCTCCTCTAACAGATCCTCCTTCATCTTCAAGCTTATGTGTTGAACACAGTGCTGCCCCTCCACGTGTAATCCTTCTCTCAAAAACATTATGTCTCCCTTGTCTTTGCAACATTTCTCTTCTCCATCAGCTTTCCCCTCTTCAGACGCATTTTTTTCCAACATATCCCTCCTCCTCTCTCTCTCCCAGGCTTAACTCTAGACTGATTTTAAGGTCTCATGTTAGCCACAGGATAGTCCGGTCATTACCAGCCATAATGGACACAATGGACTGGTTTTAACTCACATTAAATGGGTCGAGCTAAAACACAAGAGATGTTCTCTGCATAAGGCTCACACTTTAATAAATCCAGGGTCCTTTAAATCCTAATCTAGGAAACACATTTCCATTTCTTGGCATTTTATTCAGTTTTTGTCAGCTATTTACTCCTTTCGACTTGCTCTCCTTTTGATTGTGCTCTGCTTTCTTTCAGAACCTGCCTCTTTTTCTCCCATTCCATCCCCAAAAGGCCAAAAGACTCCACTGCACAATTCCCCATCACTATAAACAGGACATAATTCTTTCTTTTCCCCAGAGACCCACAGCATATTTTTTTTCCTACCACAATTGAGGGAATAACGTGGCTTTTCTCATTTCGATACTTTCCCCTTTGTATGTGTTTATGTTAATATTTCCTTGTTTCTCATTCTTAAGTTTTATCGTTCTAAAGTTTTATCGCTCCTCAAAGACAATATTTTTCTTAGAAGAACAAAGAACGTATTTTCCCTCTTAGATATGGATAAGGCAAGGCCAGGATCCGGGAGTACTCTTGCTAATCGTACGGGGAGGGAAAGGGAAACAAATGAGAGAGTAGAAAATAAGGATGGAGTTAAATTATGAAGGCAAAGGTTGCAGATAGGGTTGACTTATGGCCCATATCAAAAATAAGGAGACCTGATACCACCCTTCCAATGGTGCCTTTGGTACTCAAGGGAAAAGAAGCAGGAAGAGGAAACACACTGCGTAATAGCCAGCCCACACCAACACCTCCCTCTGCTGGCTATTTTCCAGAGGCAAAGATGGTGGTAGGACAGGATGCTGTGGATTGTTCCTCTGTGACAAGTGACACCACGTGTCCTCCATGATTGCAATGCGTATTATAATTTACTGCAACACTCTTATGTCCTTAGACCACATAACAGTTTCCTCAAGTCATGTGTCCTACACACTGAAATGAAGATGTGATTTTCTTCCTTCACTGCTGCTACAAGAGGGAAGCTACAACAATATCAGAAACAGAAAAGCCTAGACTAGGCTAGATCATTAACAAAAGAAAATGCGGGCATGTATTCATAATGTGTGCATAAAGTTAAACACCATGAAAAAAAAAAAGTCTGTGTTTAAAGAAATAATGACGCATGATCCTGGCTTAACAAGCATAAAGAGGTTCTTGGCCTGCTCCCCAGATGTGCACAGCACCATAAAATTCCTTCAGCTTTCCAGTTGCCAGTGCAATAGAGAAGACTGCAGCAGAACTCTTGCTGGTTTTTGTATGTTATTATGTCTAATGCAATGTACCTCACAGATTTTCTGGATTTGCTTCCTGTGCTATAGAAGTCCTGACTTAAAACCAAGTTCCAGTTTTCCTAAGGTTCCTATCTCTAAATCTTTTGCTGATATACATTAATCTTGATAGACATTTCAACACAAATGCATTCCCCAAAGCTCCAACTTGTGGCAGAAAACCTCAGAGCTGATCTGCAAAAGCATATCTTGAAACCTGGGCTCGTGCCATAGCTCTGTGAGTTTTCTTTCTTCCTTGTTGCCCTGCTGGGCCAGTCCCTAGGCTGCTCATGCAGGCCTGCCAAAGTAGATTAAGATTTTAAACATTTGCCACTAGAATTCCCTGCTCCTTACCCATATATCTGGCTGAAAATAAGAGGGTTCATAACAAATGTGAAACTTGGCAGTTGGTGAGTTTCCATAGATCACAGTAGCCAGACTTCTCAGGAAAAAATCTGGGTGAGACGGAGGGGAAAGGAGGCTTGAAAGGCAGTCACAAACTGTTTTGGAACAGGCACATTCCATAACCATTTTTGAAAGAGGAAATTCCAGCATCCCTTTCTCATTTCTGACTCATATCACATGACTTCCAGTCTGTTGTTTCAGTCATTTCACCCTCCTGTCTCTTTTTATGTCAGCTCCTTCATTCCCTCCCTCTTTTCCTTCTCCTGTTCCCCTCATCACTCCCTGCTCTTTCACTGACCTTCTTGCTTTTCTTTCTCTTCATTTTCTCTAAATAACTCTAATCCTGTGAAGAATGACCAGATGAGCTCTCTGAATCCTGTATTAGTTATTGCATGGAAGAGAGCAGAACCCTCTTTCCCAAGCTCACCTCTTCCAGTCCTGACCATGGCATGGCCATTTCTAGGGATTCAGCCTTCAGTGGTCATTCAGCTGTTGCTTCTGAACAGCGCCCAGGAATGCAGCCAGGGCAGACGGTGAGGTATGTGGTGATGCACCCCAGCAGTTATTTATGATGTGACAGTGTGTCTGTTGTCCCTGGAAACCAGAATGAGACTCCTCTAACCTTCCATACAGGGTTGCTATGCCAAGCACTTCCATTGGGGAGTGGGAGCAGGGCAAAGATTGGGCAGTAATTCTGTTAGGAATGACCTGTTGCAAAAGAGAAGGGCAGAAACAGGCAGGACCACCTGCCGACAAGCAGCAGAGACCACAGAGGAGGAGGGTGGTTGATCACCGTGTTTGGCTGGCAGTTAATTGCTTGCCAGAGACACTCAGGGAGGGAAGGAGGGAAGAGCAAACCAGTTTCCATGGCAACAGTGCTCATGCCATATGAGGTCAAAAAAGCGACTGCGGCTGCCAAAGAGAATTAATTTGGATGAGAGGATAAAATCCGCAGCAGTGACTGAGTGACTCAGTCTGCCAGTTTAGGCGTCTGAACAGCTTTGCAAACACCCTTCTACCAGTCCTCGCTTCTCCTGGCTATTGTGCCCTTTGGGGGCTCTCCCAAAGCCTGATTATCTATCTCAATGCCTGTCCTGAATCCACCTCTAGCTATTTTTGTTTCTAGGTCACTGAGAATACAACTGCATAGCCAGCAGAGGTTGGCTGCTGCGCAGCTGGCACATTCATGCTAGTTTTGATCACTAGGAAGGACAGCACCAACTACACTGCACAACAGACTGTACCAACGCACCAGGGATCCTCAGTGAAGAGTCAGAGGGCCAATGGCCATTTTGTCACAGTACCTGAGCCAACCTAATGAATGCACATGCATCCCTAGTGACAATAAAATCATGTAGGCTTTTTGAAAAAGAAAGAAAGACAGACAGAAAGAAAAAGCTTGGGGGACTTTGCAGATCTGTTAATCTTTCAACTTGCAAAGCAGCTGCAAGTGTCCCCTCTGCAGAATCCAAATGTGTTGAAATAGATTTCTATTGCCACCTGGTGGATCTCGAATAAACGCTAGGATTTCTCCCTCAGCCGTTACTTCAGAGAAGCTCATTCTCCTGCACTTACTGTACAGGCCTTTACTCTTGCCACGTCACAACTTTTTCACACTAAAGAGAATGTGGAAGAATGTTAATGATTTCAGATTAACCACTCCAAGATATTCCAGTCATTACAAGTCTTTTGTGCAGTTCTCAATTCAACACTGGCAATTTTCTTGACTCCTCCACATGGTGTAATAGAGAGTCCCTCCTAAACTCCAAAGTTTGTGGTTTATCTGACCTTAAAGCACAGGCCTTCTTCCTAGCCTTGAGAACTGCTGAATGACTCATCCACAGTGGGTCAGTTAATGAATGGAAAATTACCAACCCCATTTATCTTAGGCAGAAAATACTTTGCAAGATTTTGCCCCTGCTTACCAAGGAACGTAAGAACTACTAAACAGAATCAGACTGTTTATCAAGTTCAGGGTTTCATATTTAGCTTAAGGCTAGATGCCTCATGGAAGGCAGTCAGCTCAGTTTGCCCTCACGTACTCCTTTCATGGGCATTACTGCAGCTTCTGCTGGAACTGGGTGACCATTGCCTCACTTCTAGTAAATAACTTACCATTCAGTAAAAGAGTCCCCTGCGAATTCCTCACATTTCACAGGCTAGGATGATCACGGTATCTTGTCGCTCCCAGTAGCTCTCACTTGGTGAATGAAATCCCAGGTTCAGTAAGATACATTCCAGCTCCATGTCCGTGATGATGCTCCAGCATCAGTTTCAGCTCCATGTCAAATTGTCTATGGAACTGCAGCAAATTCTTCAGTAGCCCTGTTTCAGAGATGACAGTCCCCTTGCCTTTTTTCTTTTTGGCAATGGTTTCCTTTGTTTGGGTTTTTTTTGACCGTCTTCTGTTTGTGCTAGAGGGTACCTTGTCCTGACTACCTTGGACAACCCTTCTAATGCAGAAGGTGACGTATTTCTATTAGCAGTTTACGTAGGACCCAGGAGAGCACCCTGAGCAGAAACTGTACCCAAAAAATGAAAGTAAAGGCAGTGGGATAGTATGGGGACATTTGGCAGCACTTTGAAGGAAAGCAATGCAGCATCCCCATTTCCATCAGAGGAAAATTCCTGATAGAACTGAAAATATCCTTTCATGTAGATGTTCTGTTTTTTTTAATTCTCTGCATCTATACTGACATCCACTGGCAAGAGGGTAAAGCCGAGCATTGGAGAGGCTCACAATTGGTAGCGATTTGCCAGCTATCTGCAGATTCGTGTTCCAGCTTCATGTTCAGTCTGGTGCATTCACAATCGTTACCTCAGGACAAAACAGGCATTAGTGAGTTGTTTGTCTCCACTACAATGAAAGGATTTTGATTCCTCAGGCACTGCAAACCTAGCAGTCCAAGAGAAAACCTACCAACGTACTTCTCCATTCCAAAATCAAGTAGACTCATCACACTAACATATGAGAGCAACAGGTTATATGGGTCTGAAAGATGCTGGAGCATCTAGGAATTTCATGGGCATAGGATTTGGCTACAAAATTCCATGGATTTGTACATCCTCAAGTTCAAGACACCAGGGATGGATCCTCATTCACTATAAACTATTTTCCGCATAAGATTACTTTGTTATGTCCAAACTAGTAAATGAAAAGGTGCCCAGGAGTGTTCCCCAACACTGAAAATCAAAGTTTTAAGTTCTGTTAGTGCAAACTATTATTTTTCCAAATAATTCCTGCTCACTGTTTAGGAGTTAGCTCACAGTAAGAACCATTCCCAGCAGGAAGTCTGCATTCAGCCTGCCTGTTATGGATGGTAGGAGAGTTTAACAGTAGGGCCACTCCTTTTGGCCTCAGATCCAAAGAACAATGTAGAGCATAATCAGTTTACTACCACAGACACAACCTTTTTTCTTTCAGCATGCTCTCTCTGAGGAACACTTCATTCACTTTTCACACTTTACAATTTCCTAGGATGTGTGTGGCTGTGCATGGGACCAAAGTCATTGGTTGACGTCCAAATTCTTCTTTCACCATCATTCCTTTAGAATTAATGGTGGATCCATTATGACCACAAAGTTAATTGACATATTTCATTAGCTGCATTGCCTTAGTGCTTGTTGTTGCTTTTCAGCATCTGGGTTACTGGAAATATGGATTAACAGGTCACCATTAATTAGATCCCAGGCAATCCACACTCCTTACCAGAGACAAAGCCAAGGCTACATGGAACAGGAAGCCAGGTTACCCTGAAAACCTACCATAGTGTTCATGTGTTACATGAACTTCACCTACAAGTCTATATAAATACCTCTTTCATAGCATGCCTGAGCTATGACGTATACATGTTAAAAATTTCTACAAGTCTGCAGTAGGAGAAATATGGAAGTTCTTCTAAATATAATAAGAAACAACTGATAAATCATATTCCAGGTAAGAGATGGTTATTTTGTCTGTATGGTTACACATCTTCCATTTATTTTGACAGCATCTTATTTCTTTCAGAAACTACAGGCTAACTTAGCCCTTAACGACTCTGCATCATCAAGCGCAGTCATAACAGAAGCAATGGCATTTTGAGCAACCCAGAGTAGAACTGCTGGCTTACAGCAGTTTAAGAATGGCTGAGGATGATTCACATACAGGTTTCAAGGCCTACAGACTGAAACAGACCTAGCATTCAGGAGTCTGCAAATGTTTACTACCGGTTTTTTACCAAGCAATCTCTCCCTGTCATTGATTTAAGCAGAGGGCAGTATTTTCTGAAGAACAGTTATTCAAGAATCCTTTGGAAACAGAGGCCTTTGTAAATACTTTTTTTTCTCATTCTTCCTTCCTCAGAAGTTTGAGACAAAATCCTTCTGATCTTGCATATGAACAGATTCATCTCACCTTATGGCTCCTAAAAAACTACTTATCTCTTATGATAACTATTCTTGTAAACTAACAACTATAGGATGTAATTAGAAATATTGAAAAAATAGAAATATTGAGAAAAAGATAGAACTGCATCTTAACAATGGTAATACCACTTGGAAGAATACATTGTGTTTGTAAATGTGGACTGATCAGAAAGCTTTCAATACTTAAAAGCTCAGAGAATAAACAAATTTGGTTTCAAGTGAAATGGCTCTTTTACCATTTCCCCTCTACCACTGCATACAAATTGAGTGGAAGAATGGGAAAGCACATGCCTGCCATTAAAGGAAACATTATTCAGCCCCTTTATCAAGCTGTACATTTTTTATTTTAGATTCAAATATGTTTCACTGTGATTCTCTTACACCTTCAGGACATGATTCACTATAGTTTCTATTAGGCACCAGTCGCCTACGAGATAATTCAACATCCTCAGCCAGAATATTCCCTTCACAAGCTCTCAACAGCTCAGAACCCTAACAAATACCCACTTACACAATGTCCTGGTATTGACAACCATTCTAGATACTCCCAAAAGCCATGTAAACGTCCACTTCTTTCTGAAACCTAATGATGTCCTTGTCTCAACCATCTCCTCTGGCAATTAACTCACCAATGTAATTGCATGACATGGTCAAGTATTTCCTCCTTGACACTGAATGGTCCCTTTGGTCATGGTATGATATAGGAACACCAGACGTTCTCAATCTACTTTTCCTACTCAGGAAATAATAATCTTTCCCTCTGCTTTTGAATCTCTCCTTCCCAAAACAGCAACTTTATTTCTCTTCTAATCTCTCTCACAGGATTTTTATATGCCATGATAATTCCTGTCACCATTTCCTGAAGCCTTCTTATTTTAAGGGCAGCCCCTGCGTCCTCCACAGCCCATTCAGACAAGATTGTCCACACTGGTACTGAAATCTTATGCCTGTGATCATACAGATAATTTGATATTCTAAAACAGGTAACATCAGTCTAAACATTTCCCTTGCCTTTGCACTGTTGATATTGAATTTCAATTACTGTGTCTTGCCCGTTCATCTTCCTTGTTTAGATCTGACTGAGATCTTCCGCAGTCCTCTCTAATGCCGTTACCCTGAATTAGTCATCTGCAAATGCTGTTGCTTCACAGTTCATTTTTCCTCTCTTTTTTTCAGATAACTAATAAACATACTGAACATAAGATATAGGGTAAATACATAAAACATTTTGCTCTTAACCTGTTGACATGATGAAAATTAACTGCTTAATTCTACATCTTGCTTCCTATTCCTAGGCCAAATTCTTGCTTTAGCACAATTCTTTTCCTCTTATCCTGTAATGCGTAAAAAAATATTTAGGGTTTTTTTTCCCCCAAATTCAGGCAAGGCCATTTTAAAAAGTCCATGGTTAATGTTGGAAATTGTTCCTAGTATTCAGCCTAAATTTGGCCGATCTATACCTACCTGATCTTACACTATTAAAAGGCCTTTCCCTATTGCTTACTGTCAGATGTATTTATGGCCAGCCATCAGATCCCTTCCCAGTCTTTCTTTTTTTAGGCAAAGTTTTTAAGTAAGTCAAACCTCCTGTGATCAGACCTTCATTCCCTAGAAAATCATAGAAACCATTCTTACAGCCATTCCACCTTGAATGCAAATTTATCAAGAATGATTGATCAACACTTTTCACAATATTCTATATAAAATTTCACCTGTACTGGCACAATAGTATTCGTTTTTCTTTTTCTCTGCTAGAAAATGTTCTTGATACATTCCTGGATCCTGTTTATCTTTTAGCAGTTCATAGTATGTGATGAACTAATACTCAGAGATCCGCCTCTGCTCTCTAATATTTAACTAACTGATGAGTTTCCAGAAAAAAAAAACAAAAAAATGAAAACAAGTTATTAGTCCCTACACTCATGGCACTATAGTTTGTAAACCTGAATCTAATCAAGGTTTGATTTCATTCAAGTCTCACAGGTCCTTCCGTGTTGATACATAACACATTGATCATTCTGTCCTCTTCCATTAGCAAATTTCATTTGAATGTTCTTTTCACTTATGTCAAGGCCATGAATTAAAATATTAAAGAAGACTCTAAAAGGACCTACATTAATATCCCTCTTCCCCAATTTACATTTTAAATTTATTAGCTTAATCCATCATGTCTCCTTCAGAGATCTCAACCTCCAAGAGTTGTTTCATTTGAAGAAGAGAATGGGTACAGGAAGAGAATCAAGAAGTCCTTCCCACATCCACAAAACTGAAAGTGAACATAAAAAGGCAAGTTTTTCTTAACAGTTAACTTCCCTCGATCCAAGTTTCACTAATTCTTTCATCGGCTTCCTCTCACATACTGAAAGACTCTTGTTCATACTTGTTATTCTTCTGCCTTGCAACTCCCTATTCTAGCTTCTCTCCTAATTACCTGTCTTGCGGATTGAAGCTTCGGCCTATTCTAAATCTTGAAGAATTTCTTACATAACACCAGTAGCTTCTCAGTGCTCATAACTTAATGGGTATCATATTTTTCTTTTGAATCACAGGGTCTTCTCACCTGCGACTGCTATTATAGGTACCTGCAGTACTTCTAAGGATTTTAAATCTTTTACTAACACTGATGCCTGTTTCTCAGTCAGAGTGCAATGGTATGAACTGCTCATTAGTTTAATCTACTGAAAACATACTTTATATCCTGTCTGCGCTTTCACACTACCTGCTTTTGAAGTGGTAGACAGGCTGTTAATTAAACTTACTATGCTTCAATATATGTCAAGTGTCTGTGAAGTTTAGTGCCTTTTTCAAAAGTGAGTTGATGTGGTTCTACATTTACTGTTTCACCGCAACTCGGCCTGCATACGCAGGCAGACAGAGACTTTTCTAGCGGCCAGCAGGATGTCAGATCACAGCTTTCTTTTCCTGATGCTACTGACTATTATGAAAACCAAAACGTTGAGATGCAGAACTTTTTTTTTTTTCCTTCAAGGACTAATAGATCATTCTCTATTTTGTCCTCTATAACTGACCGAAACAATTTGGTCAATTCTATAGAGAAAGAAGTAGTATCCACCTTCCTCTCTCAGAGCCATTTTAATTCTGCAATGCTAACAGACAAGAAAAACATGAAAAATCCAGTCAGGCATCAGATTAGTCAGAACACACATAAAGAACTGACAAGTAAGATGGCACCTTTTTACACACAGGGTTTTAGAAGAAAATCATACTATAACTTTACTGCAGCTTGCTTTATATTCAGTAAGCCTCTATTAATATGACATCTGTAACAGCAGTTCTGGGCCCTAGCATGTGAGATTTTCAGTTTGTCTGCTGAACTACTGAAATGTCTTACTTGTGACTGCTTCATAATCCTTGAAGTCCGAAGCATCACTAACTAACTCCTGTGAGTCAGGAAAGCACAACTATCACAGGCATTTTTTCATGGAAAGCTATTTAGATGTTTCACACTGAGGGAGAAACAATACGTATTGAAAATGTGCGTAGAACAAATTCAATTCATTCACTGCTGTCCCTGTGATTTCTCTTGACCTAAGAAAGATCCTTTGTCTCTTCCAAGTCTATTAAAATAAAGGCACCGAGAGATCCTAAAAGCCCTTCAGAAAACCCTTACATTCCTCCTCTGGCAGACAATGACTACTCCGATTCTCAGCTGCAGGGGTCAGTTGCTCTCCATTATCTAGCTGGCACGGGAGCCCTGTACCTGAGGACTTTGTGCTTGAGCTGAATGTCAAGAGTAACATTCCTAGGCTTGACTTCCCCCTACCCATTTGTCTAGAAGACGGAGATCTCACAGGCCCCCCCAGGGCACCCGCAAGGCGTGAGGAACCTTCAAGAAGAAGGTGGTGGGGACGACGCACGTTCTGGTTGAAACATTCTCCTCACTTTGTGGGAAATCTGTATTCAAACCCTGCTCAAGATCTGGTTCTTGAACTCTGTCTCCCCATATCTCTCTTGTCAAATATATTACATTCTAAATGAACTATTTTGTATTTTGCAATTACTGTTTGTCATTTTCTATCTCTGTGGTGATTCCTATATGTGAACTGAATGTCCTACAGATCAGGACTTACACCTCATTTAATTTGTCAAAGTGTATAACCATGTATATAGAGAAAAGTTTCAATCAAAAAAGAAAAAAAAAAAAAGAAGCCTTAAAATAACATCCAGACACCTATTGCCAGGTAGTAAGAGTATTTCCCTAGGATATGGAGGCATGTCTCTCTTTAAAATAGGGCATTAGAGCCTGTGCAAACAAGAGTGTTCTGCCCACTATCCTTGGAAATGAGCTTTGATATCTACAGCCACTGTGCCTGCCTGAAAGATGGAGGGAAAAACAGGAGAACTAGTTCAAATGTTTGGTATAAACCTAGCAGAATAATGAATGCCCTTTGCAGAGATCAAAAAGATAGGAACTCCTATAATGCTCATGAAAATAAGAGACAAAATAAGGGAGAAAGGCTTTACTCACATCCTTGCAAAGGGAAAGGTTACAGTACGAACTCAAGCTTTAAAAGAGAACCAGTGCGAAAGGAGTCATTACAAATGTACCAATGAGCGAAAAAGCTTGTGCCTCATCTGACATCAAAAAATCCTACCACAGGACCAAAACTGCTACGAAACCAGACTCTGTTAGTTGTGCAGTTCACAGAAGTACCTGCTTCAAAGCTGTAGCCTGAAAACGACCAGCACATCCACGTGTGATGGCGTAGAGCCCATGCAGAGTCAGACTGGGAGGAGAGAAAGAGGAATACACTGAGTAGACTGCCACTCATGGGGAAATTAAGGGTAGAAGTCTCCTTCTCATGAAATGGCTTTCTATATTCAAAGCACAGCCAGCCACCATCCCTGTATTAGACTTGAGAGTTTCAGGGAAGGGTTTGTGCAATTACATATCCTCTTTTTGGCAGGGGGAAAGCCTGTGGTAGAGGAAGATTCATATAGAAACTGTACTTTTGTGGGTGATAAGGGACCTGAAATACCAAATACTCCAGTGTCTCTTCTAGAAGTTCTGGCTGATTTTTTTCTTAACGTAACCTTGCCATGTTATGCTGGCACACACCTTTGCAAGACCTGCTTGTGATAAAGCACATCCTTGTGCCCAGAATTTCATCCTGTTAATTCAGTCATACCTACTGAGCAAGGGCCCAGCTTAAATTTAATGGCTTCTTTTACTCCCATCTAGTGACGACAACATGACTAAGAGGCTGATGGAAAACGATATTGTACTCCCCCCGACATTGCACCAGAAACAGCTAAGAGACCCGAGAACTGCACTGCGCGCTGCCGGGCGTATTTAAATTAATAACAATGTGTCAGCGTTATTGATAACGATGAGTGCCAGCCCGGAGAAGCCCACCTCAGCTGAAGATTTCAGCCTGCACGTGTATGCCTGGCTACTGCTGAACTCGCGTGCTTAACAGCTGCAGCACAGTGGCTGCGGGAGACAACATGGAGCCCTCGCTGCCATTTTATAGGCGCTCTTGCCCACTCGGGAGGGAGGAGGGGAAGGGACTTTTCTTTCTTTCTCGCAGTGGAAAGCCCCGCACAGACCCAGCTCGCTACGGGAAGGCTGCAGCCACATGCGGTGCTGGGCGGGGGGCGGACTGGAGCAGAACGGGGCCGCGGCCAAGACCAGCCCTTCGGCCTGGGGGCTGCGACGCGGGTCCCGCGAGCAGAGCAGGGGCCGCCCCGTCCCGCCCTGCGCCAGGGACCGCCCCAAGAGCAGCACCGCCCGCCCGCGGCCGTTATGGCAGCCGGAAGCCGTCACCGCCAGACCGGAAGTGAGCGCTTTCAACCGTCGCCGGGAGCCCCGGCCGCCTGGGCCCTTCGCCTCTGCCCTTGGTGACTCATTTGATTGACACGCCCAGTGACCAATGGGGACTCGCGCTCCCTCCCTCCCGGCCCAACTTCCCTGCGGCCGCGGCCAACAGGAAGGGCGAATTCTTTCTCCTTTGCCCCGTGATGGATGGGCGCGGGAGCCAATCAGAGCGCAGCCCCCGCCAGCGGGCCCGCCAATCCGCGCCGCGGAACCGAGGCGGGCGCGGAGCTTTCCCTCCCCCCAGTGGCGCTCTCCGCCCCCTCCCTCCATCCCCACTTCCCCCGCGGCCGGGGGCGTCGCGTCGCGTCGCGTCCCGTGCCGCTCCGTCCTGCCCCGCATCCCATCCCATCCCATCCCATCCCGTCCCGTCCCGTCCCGTGCCGTCCCGCCGTGGGCGGCGGGGCCGCCCCTCCGACGCCGGCGCGGGGGGCCGCGG
>VWPW01025334.1:360094-455775 GCA_013389825.1 Crypturellus undulatus
CCGGCGGTCGCGGCTCTGCGCCCCCGCGGTGCGGGGGAGCCTCCCCCGCGCTCCCGGGCGCGAGCGCGCGCCCCTGCTGCGGGAAGCGGAGCCTCCGCGCTCCTGGGGGGCTGCTGCGGGTCGTCTGCCCCGTCCCCACCGCGTAGCTGCCGGGCGAGGAATCGTCCTCCTCGGAGCGGGCAAGGAGACAGCGCTGCCGACAGCCGGCTGCTCCCCAGACCCAGGCAAGCAGTGAGTGGGGGCCTCCGTGGGAAAGAGAGGCTGCCCCCAAAGCAGGAATAGGCCAGACACCCCCCTGCCTCCACCTCCCCCAGTACTCACCTAGTGATTTTAGTTATTTACATTTGGTCAGCAGACAGCAGAGAAAGTAAGACAGGCCCGAATTTAGGTGCTCTCCCCTTTCCAGCTGCTGTTGACTGCTGGATAAAAATTTAACTTCCAGTATTGATCTGGTCATCCTTCATCTTAAAGAAGATCCCTCAGTTCCTAAACCAACAGGGTTTTTCTCCAAATAATCTCTGCAAGGAGAGAAGACACGCCTCCGGGGAAGGAAAAAGACAGATTTTGCTGATAATATCCACAGAGTTAGCAGATTTTTTTTCAGAGATTTTTCCTAGCCCTAAGGACAAGGTGTACCTACAGAAGAGAGAAGAGAGACTTCCAGGTAGGGAGACTGCGGAAATTGCTCTCTCAATCTGACAGTGAAGAGAAGAAAATGTTCTCTGGTGGAGACCTCCCCTTGAGTAGTTAGCTGCCAATAGAGAGACCATTTCCATCCCAGGATAAAACCAGCAGTTTTAGGGGACTGAAAGTCCCAAGCAGATCGTTTTAGCACTTGAGATCCTGATTTCTTTCACAATCCCCTGGCCCTCATAATCTTTCTTGAAGAAGCTCTTGAAGTCGCTGACAGGAACATTGACGTTCTGAGGATGGGACTCAAAGGAGTGTGAAGGGCAGCAGCCTAGAAGCCAGCCCTGAAGATCCACCTTCCTCCAGAAAATATCCCAGAGTGAGTGACCACATTATGTCATCTCTGCCTTCCTTTCTGTCATTCTCTTTCCCTCTCTCTCTATTGTTTTCCATGTCTTTTTCCTCTTAGTATCTGCTTTTCTATGAATCTTTCCTGTCTCCTCCTACTTACAAATCTCTTCCCAAGCTTCTTTTTCCATGTATCTTTTTCCATCTCTCTCTGTAGTAACATTTATGCATTACAGGGAATTGACCTGATCCTTTCCCTCGCTATTTAGCTTATGGATAACTCTCACTCTAATTAATTGTAGCAAACCTCTCCCTCCTTTCCTTTCTACTTGCTTTCTTTGTTTATTGATTTTTGTCCTGGGCTCGGCCTTTATCATCAGTATGGGAAATTAATTTATGTTATCCAGTAGTCATTGAGAGGGATGATACTGGCAAAAAAAAAGAAAAAAAATGAAGAGAGAGGAAGAGTGGTTTGTAGTGCCAGTGTCTAATAGTGTGTGTATGTGTGTATATATATTATATTATGGGTGTCAGGTGTTCTCTGTGCGAGTCTTGCTGTTAACGCAACTAGGAATAGAACCATTGTGAGTTGCAGACTTGGTTGTGCTGGGAAGATCAATGTGCAGACCCCAGTGTTAACACTCTGACATGAAAATCATGCCGTTCTCTGGGACTGAGGGATCAATCCTGGCAAGAGTGCCCTTGATAGTTGGTCCTTTTGTACTTAGGGGGCTAGGGGTGAAAGTCATAGTGACACTGGTGGAGTCTTCTCTGGAAGTCAAAAAGAAGCCATTACATTGGTACCAGTCTTCATATGTGTCTTCTTTTGTGTTCAGGGTTAAAAATATCATTCTTAATGCTGGTGTCATGGTGAGCCAAGCTGGTTGCTTTTTTGTGTATGGGACAATTAAATTTCTGCCCAGATGGGTATTCTGACTCTGCCATCGTGATTTCCTGAGAAATCAAGTCCATGGGAGACTTGACCCAAGTCAAGGCAAAGTAGATGCCTTTAGCAGAAGCATCATCCCTAAGGATATCTCGAGGTGTTCCTGTTTCTGTTCTCGGGTGAGATAGCTCTGCGGATATCCAAGATTAAAGGATCCTTGGCCAGGACAGGTACCATTTAGAATTCAGTAGGATGCATAGCAATTAATAGGGAATCCCAGAAGAAGAAACTCCTTGGCATGATTTGGCAGCAAGATAATACAGAAGAATCTGGGTCCCTCCCAGGGTGATTCCCCATTTCTGCAGAGATTTTGACAGTTGTCATTAGCTTGAGAAGGTGGGTTTTTTTGTTTGTTTGTTTTTTGTTTTGTTTTGTTTTTTCCTTTTTTTTTGGTTCTTTGTTTTTGCTTCAAAGGAAGGCTGAACCATGAAGTCATGAAGTATATATTCATGGATACTGCTAGAATAAGGTACCTGTTGCCCTATAATTGTGCAATCAGGCTGTTTTGAGTACAGGCATGTTATCTAGGCAAGGTAGGAGATAACTGAGTCATTTTGGCCTTTGTACACTCAAGGGGGTAACTGACTTTTCATGTTCTTGAGGTTAATTTACCTTCCTCTGCCCCTTCTTCACTGTAATGACTTGACATTTTTCAAGTGCTTTTGGCTCTGGCAGATGCCAAGGCGCTTTACCGAACGTATGTGCCAGCCTTACAAAATTCTGCTCTTCCACAATGGCTATCTTTGTATGTTTAAAATGTTTTATCCCTGATTACTGGGATAAAGAGCAATATTTATGTTTTCTGCCTGAGCTTTCAGCGTTCATGACAGACCTGCAAGACTGAAAGTCATGCTGTAGTGTAATTATTATTTATTTGTTAATTATTGGCTGGGTATTCAGTGCTGACTCAAACATGCAAAATTAAGGCAGTCTCTGCTCTGAAGATCTTGCAGTCTGTAAGACAGTTCTACAAAAGTCAGGGCATGCTGGTAAATTCAAGGAGGGGAATCATTTTTACAGGGCATGGTTCTTCAGTGTGCTGATATGGGTACTTAAATCAAAGGCTAAAATGCACCTTCTTCTGAAGTAGAATACTGCAGCCCTTCTGCACCATTTATTTAATATAAAAGTATTCATAAGGCATAAAAGAAGGAAAATATCCATCTTCATAAAAGTGCAAGGTACTTTATAGGTACCTTTAGCTGCAAGTGCTATGTCTTTAAAAGTTTATGTCACTGCTATTAAGCCAGAATGCCTGAAATTGGATGTCTGAACCCAAATTTAGGTAACTGAATAAATACGCAAATTCTCCTAAGTATTCAAGAACTTTGAGGTGCCTTCAATAGAAGGTACAAAGTCTTAAGCATTTGGATATGTACTACTTAATTGTGTGTGTATAGATTGGTAAATTTAAACTTGTGCATTCATGCTTTTAAAGTTGAAGCAGTCTGATCCTTTCCTGTGTGCGCTCCATTCCCAGTGAAGTTTGAGAACTGTGAGCAAGGCTCTTCTCAGGTCAAGTTCATTAAATAAAACTTCTTATTAAATAAAATTAAATGCGAAGGTCTAGAGACTTATGGGAAAATGATTACTAAAGGATCAGGAGGTTATATTAATGGTATATTAATATTTAATAATGTTAAATTAATGTTTAAGTATGTGTTCTGTAAATTCCTGGCATTATATCCTGAAATCTGTTTCTGTAAAGAGTGTCTAGGTCAAAATAAGGAGCAAGACAATTTAGAATGAAGTAGAATAATCTGTTTAGGGAGTGTGAATGTCACATTGCAGCCCTAGATGTGGTTGCGAGTCCTGTAATGCTTATTTTTTTCTGCAAAATATGGCTGAAGTCTGTTATCTCCAGAGAAGAGACCCCAGCCTCATCTCTTCTGTGGATATTTTTTTCCTTACCCCAGAGATGCAGGTATCCATTTGTATTTGGCTTCATCATCCTTGCTCCCCTGAACTTCAGCTGACCTTCAGATAGTGAGAGGTCCAACCTCCATGGGGATTTAGAGTTTTGTCCCTTTACTTCAGTAGTCAAGGTGATACAGTTAATGGCAACTATGTTATGTTACCATGTTAGTCCCCCACTGTCTTTTTTACCCTCAAGAGCAGGACTAGGGTGATTCTTATTTTACACTGCTGTCAGACAGGAATTACCTCTGGTCATTAGAGTTGTAACTCTAATGAGAGTTGTAGAGTTGTAACTGGTGACTTTCAGGGAGAACCCTCTATTTTGCAGTATGTTGTTTACAAAATTTGTGTTTGTACTGTGCTTTGGAATTGAAACTTTAATTAAGGAATATTGTTTCTAGTCTTCTATTGCTCTAAAAATATAAGTAATGCCCAAATTTGTGGACAGCCTAAAATGGTATCTCTAAAACCTGTAAACTCTTCTGAACTGTAACAGCTGTAACTTGTGTTAACTCTGAAACCTAAGGAAAAGCATGTAAACCTCTGTATTGCTGATTATTGTACTTCCTTATTTAGTTGATGTGTTTATTCCCCCCAAGCTTGTCATTTTTGTAGCAGTTGGTATTGCTGCTTGGTACCTGTTCTGCAGTTAATGTTTCCTCCTTCCTTCTAAAGGATGTAAGATGAACTTAAAAATCCATGGTGTACTTCCACCAACCCCATGCCTTTTAAAGGCAGTCTGTGTGAATGTATTACTGAGAGACAGCCCCTAGCTGTGTGTTTTCTCACTTAATTAATTGTAAAATTTTCATACTGAGTTTGAAATAAAACATATGCAAAATCTTGAGAGTGTTTCAAAATTCAGAGACCTTTGCAGCAGAGTTTAGAACCAATTTACGCCCCTAGCATGAGCCTTCAGGTAAGTGTCCTAAAGGCAGAAGATGCAGCATTCCAGTGATGTTGCCAGTTCCTGACCTTCTTAAATCAGTTCCCTTCCCGAATCCCATCCCTGGCTTCCTAACACTGTGTCATAGTCAGGTTTTCCTCCTGCACCTTTAACGCTCAGCATGTTTCCACCCTGCCTACGTCTTTACTCTCATTTCCTCCTACACCCCAGTGCTCCTCCCAAGTCTCTCAGTACTGCCCTTTGCATCTCCTTTTCCTTTGGCATTCCGTCCTCATATCCTATAAAGCCTAAAACACTTGTTTTATCCTCATTCCCCATCTTCTCCCTAAGACTATTTTGTGTTGGGAATCCTTTCTTGCGGCATTTCGCAGGCCACCTTGTTATTACCACACCTGCATTTTGACTTCCTTTTGGTTTTCATTAAATTTTATTCTTTTAGAGACCCAGTATGTTTTTAGTTGTTTTGTTTGAGATTGTGTCAAGAACAGCTTTTATAAAGCTGTATAAAAAATACAATTTTGTTCCTCTGAAAACATCTGTTTCTTCTAGGCTGGTAATGGCACTAGCACTTTGTCTCCATAATCCATCTGACTCATTCTCCTACTCTTCCTTTTCTGCTGTCCCTTTCCCTTCCTTAGGAATAACCAGATTTGAGTTGTGAATTCGAATAAAAAGCTCCTGCGCTGCATTCTCTAGTTCCTTCTAGCACATCAGGAATTTGCTTTTGAAGTGGGGTGCTCAGTTTGTACAAGGACCAATATCCCTTTCCCACCCCTACTAAACTAGTCAGTTTACCTAATGTGAAATCATGCTAGCTCAAGTAACTACAAAGCGTTAGAGAATGTTTCAGATATAAGGGGTAGATGAGGATTTTATATCTCCAGACCTTTTTTTTTTTTTTTTTTAACTAAAAATTTGAACTTCTAATGTGCTTTGCCTTGTGAGACTCTGTGGCTGATTATAGTAGAAATATCATATGATTAAGGTTAAAAAATAAAATCTGAATAATTGGAAAAGATTTGAAGCTTTTTGTGGTCATGAAGTAGGGGAGCGAAGTTTCTGAATTCTCAGTTTCTCCCTCAAAAAAGTGTTCAGTAAAAAATAATAAAAAAAACCTCTTATCAGTAACTTGCAAAGAAATCAAACTATCAAACTATTAAGATTATTTTTTTTTAAATTTGTTTAAAACTAACTAAACAAAGCAGAGAACACTTTCTGTGTGAAGAACTGGTTTTGGATTAGGGTGACGTAGATTTGCTGGCTGACCTTGGGTTACATGTGTCGTTTCCCATTTATACATCAATAAAAGTGTCGATCCTTTGCAAGTGTTTCAAAGCCTAAGGATGAACAACACTCTAAGGACTGTGTGTTACAACTGATGCTCTTCATATTGTTGATTGCCTTGATTGGAACGTGGGATTGGACTCCATCTCTCTAGGCCAACTTTTGTGGCATTACATAGTGAAAGCATGAGACTCCAATTCATTTTTCTTTAAAGAAACATCTCAAAACTCCAGAACTGAAAGGTGAGGGTTCCTGTACCGTATATGTAGCCTAGAACTGTTTTTTAAGTTGATTTAAGTGTAGATGTTCTGACTCCTTTGAATCTTTTCCTTCTAAGATCTCTAATGACCTTTTCTTGGCCAGGCCTCGGGATCTCTGTTCCATCTTCATCCTTCTTGGCTTCCCTGCTGTTTTTGACACTTGATCATGCCCAGTCTTGAAATGTTGTCCTCTCCTGACTTTTATGCCTGTGTTTTCCTCGTACTGTTCTAGTTGCTCATTGAGTAGCTTCTTCGTTAGCCTTTCTGCATTTATTTTTTCAGAAGTTGGATGCACAGACCAATCCCTGGTATGTTCTCTGCTTATCTTCACCACTGTCTTCATGCCAGTCATACTAGATTACACATTTCAGCTTGCTTTCTTAACACTTTTTTCGTCAATGATTCGCTGCCACTTAAATGAATCACTGAGACCAAAATGGAACTCTCCAAATCTTTTTTTAGGATTTCCCTTTGTTTCCTGCTTTCCTCTATTGCAAACCTCCTATAGTTGGGCCTGTAGTGTGAGTTTCCTCTGAATCCCACCGTTGTTGCATTGCAGATACAGGGTGGAGCCTCATGCTCCAGTTTCATGGCCTTGGGCTTCTGCTTCTTTCTCAGTCTCTTAAGGCACTCTCATGCTTTCACATCTTCCATCCCCATGCACTTTGACTGGCCTCTGCAGACTGTGTTGCCCTTCTTCGCTCTTGTTAAAAATACCATGGCTAGTCTGTCTTCTAGCATGTTTTCTCAACATGTTGCCTTCTTCTCCCCTGCAGTCCTGTGCATTTGCTGTCATCTACCACGTAATGGTCCAGCCCCACTCAAGGACCATCATGTTTGTATTTCTCCCTTATCTGTCTTTGTCTTTCATTATATTGCCCTTTGCTTTGTTAGTAACATGTTACACTGTGCTTTTCAGTTTCTTTCATAAGCATGATTCCTACCTTGATATTATAGGAAAAATGCCAGTCAATAGAGACCAGACATACTTGTAGAGAGTACTTGCTCATCTGTTTGAGAATTATTCAAAAGGATCAAATTATATTCACAGATATTCACAGGCTTGTTGTGTTTATCCTTTCCATCCTGACAATTTTTTTTTTTTGATGAAGGAGAATGATTACAAAAATAAATAAAGATGATCATAAGCAAAGACCGATGCCCAAAAGAACTAGGATGGAAATGAGTGTGGGTCGGGGGAGAAAGGGTCATCTTTAAGTATCTCTGAGGGACTGAAGAGGAGGTTAAGCTTGAGGATGATACTCAAAGTGGAGCCCTTTAACAATAGGATGCAGAATGCCATGTGGCTATGCTAGCATTTTAACCTAGAAAGACCTATTACTGTGTGTCTTGGTCGAGAGATTCAGAATTGTAATGCGGACTTTCAAACTCCACGTAAATCTTTACAAGTTTTGGGCCTGGCTAGTTGTTGTCAGGTGTCTTTGTCTCCTGGAAGACATTTCAGTCACTTCAGTACAAAATAACAAGACCCGAAAGAAAAGCAAAAAAAAAGTAATTCGAAAGTGGTTGGGATCTAATTTATGAGCTTTGTACAGTATTATCAGTCTCAAACTTCAATTTCATCTGCACTTTGCTTCGAAGCTCTCATTTAACAAGCTGTTACACTGTGCTTTGGTAATCTTAAAGCAAGGAGCATCTGCTGTATCTACGTTCTGACCACCTGGTATACAATTAATTTACACTTGACACCAATTTTCTAATTCTTTATAAATTCAATATGCATTTCTTCCTACTGCTTGATATCCATTTCCATAAATGGGACCAAATGGGTTGTGGCTTGTTTCAGCAACGATTGCAGAGCTCATATTGACTAATCACTCTTTCAGTGATTCAGCCTTTGGCGAACAGGTTCCGACCACTTGAAGTTGGGTTTTCATTTTCACTATGGCTAGCTGACATTTATTTAGGGAGGCCTCTTATGTTTAAACTTCAAAGTATTATTATCATTAAACTGCAAGGTTAACAGTAATCTTTCACTGATACCCTTTTTTTAAATGGAAATGGAATGTAATTTTCATTTGTAAGTACATAATGCATTCTTCTAACATGAGTTTCTGTCGTTGTCTTTGCAATGATGTGAAGATCTTCCGAGCAAGATGTTTTGCATGCTGATCTACTTCTGATGTTGTCTCTAATTTCAGAGACAATCTGGATAACATATCAATGTTTTCATATCCTGTGCAGCAGGTTTGCCACTGGATGTGATTTTGATAGACAACTAAAATTGAAATCTTTCTCTTCAACCTGCCTGCTTCCAGAAGGCTAGGGGAAATGCCATATTACAGATATAGTTTCTCTCACATAGGTTTTCTGTTTTCCAAGGTTGTTGTTTTTTTTTTTTTCTTCTTCCTAGCTATATGCTTATAAAATTGAGTTACTCCAAAAACAATACCCAATACCTTTCTGAGCGTAAGCATAATTGTTCTGTTAATATTGTTCAAACAAATGCCAGATATTTCTCGTGTCAATCTTGGCGTATGTTTAGAATTACAGCTCCTACTTCCAGTGGTAAAATATTACTTAGAGGTATTGAAGGAGGAAAGGTGCTTTAGAGAGCATTCTGCTATGGGAGTATATTTCCACTGCGCTTCTTCAAAAGGCTTGTTTGGCTTTTTTGCTTCAAATCTCATATTTTTTTGGAAGGTGAAGAGCTGTAATGGGACATTTGGTTATTAGTAGAATAAATCTTTTATAATAGTTTTATTAAAAGTAATCTTATCTCAAAAATATTTTAGATATACCAGTATTCTCAATATAGTCTGCTGTTTCACTTGACAGGCCTTTTAAGTCTTCCCCACTCTCACTTATGCAGTGACATAAATAAGCAAATTGATTATTCGTAACTTTGAACTCATATTGCAGAGTGTCTGAGGGATCTCTTCAACAATTGTCTATTGTCTAGTGTTTCTCTGCATTTCTATTGCATGTGTATTTAGCAGACAACAAAGAAATCTTGGATTAGTTAGTTTTATTATTAAAATCTGGCAAGGCACTAGCATTAGCATTTTATGCCTGTAAAAGACTCTTCCTTCTCATGAGAATGTTTTAGACTTTGGCTTTAATAGCGTGAGTTGATATGTCTAAAGCAGGTCAGGTTTTAAAAACTGCGCCCTATGCCAGTTTAGTAAATAAATTCCATAGTTTTGGAATTGGATACTGATGCACTTTCAACATGGAGTTCTTTGTTACTTTATAGTCCTCACAATCATTGTGCTTTATTAGTACCAGAATTACAAGAACAGTCAATACAGTTGATTCACTTAATTCAAAGTGTGAAATTATTCCCTGTCCGTGCAGTGTCTTTACTCACCTCAGAAAATGTAAGAGATTGAAAGATAAAGTTGATGCTATTTTAAAATGAGCTGTTATGCTTCTTAGTAACTATATAAAAACAGGTCTTTCTTTTTAATTCCTCTCCAATTTTTAGGAACCTTATACTACTGAGATAATATTTGCTTGTTAAAGAGGAACATGTCTTTATAAGAACATAATTATAATAACAAGCAACAAGTTCAATGATTTATATTGAGTTCTACAGTCTAAAAAAAATCATCTTTAATTTTTCAGTACCATCTTTCTGTTTTGTAGCTTTTAGCTAATTTCCTGTTCAGGGTTTCACAATTTCTTTGTCACCTGTATTTATTTGCATGGAATAGCATGAAACATTCAAAGCCATTCCATCTTGCACAGAAAGCAGTTTCAGAGAGGATTATAAAATCAGACTGATCAGACTGTTGTGGCATGGACAGGCACAGACTTTGTAACAGACTCCTCCATATTCATAGAGTTGATACCCTGCTCTGTGCTCTCAAGTGACAGCAACATTTTTTGGGGGTGAATTATTCTTTTTTTTTTTTTTGACATTCATGACAAGCGCAAATGGTGCCATCTATTACCCCATCACCAAACCTTTAATTTATTTTTTATTTTTTATTTTTTATTTTTTTTTTCTTTTTACTTGTTTTACTGATTCTAAAGAAGGGAAACACGCACGGTTATAAGGTGTTATGATTTTTGTCATCTACTTGCCCAGGTCTGTATTTTTTTTGTTTGGTTTTTTTTTGTGTTTTTTTTTCCTCTCCCGTCATTTCATGTGGCATTGCAGACAGAAGTGTTCATTCAAACTGCAGTGCTTTTCTTTTAGTGTGTTTACATCCTAATACAACTCCTACCACTCCTTCCGCATTAAGTTTCATATTATGAACAATACCAGTAGCTTCTCTCTTCCATCTGGGTTTGTTTCCAGAACTGTCAAAAATATCCCAAAGGCTTCTCTTTGATAGTTACCAAAATGATGGACAACAATTTTGAGACTAGTCAAGTACTCAGATATGCTTTGTCCTTCTTTCTAGCTTTTTACATGAAAGAAAAATCTCTCAGTGAGGAAGTTTGCTTAAGATAGATAACTTTTTACGTGTTTTGTTCCTGCCTTCTCCATTGTATCTCTCTGTTTTTGAGGGAAAACGCACATCTTAAAATGACAAATTCCTCCTCCTGACAGAGTTACTGGCATAGGAATGCAAGTTTCTTGTATGTGTACTTGACATATGTGCTTCAAAACTAGATTTTATTCTGTCAATGCAGAAGCTGTTCATTTTTCTATGTTGTTTTTCTTGCTTGCTTTTTGAGGCAGATTCCTCACATTACCTTCCTGATCACCTCTCTTGGAAAGGGTGCAGTCAAATGGTTTCCTTGTAGAGGTTTTTTAAAATTATTTTTGTAATACCCCCAGAAAACACTATATCACTATACCCCCAGAAAACACTATATATAGCTAAAGCTATATCACTTTAGCTATGTTAGGTGAACACTGTCAGTTAGATCCCTTGATCTGCATTTCAGGCACCTCTGTAGAAGTGACCTTATTTTTATAGGTTCTCTGCATTAATCTCTCATGCTAATCAACATGTTTTGAATATATTCCTGCTCAAAGTTTGTGCTGAGAAACCTGAATCTCAGTGTTTTGCCAGTAGCTTTTTACAGGATTAGAACTGCTACAAGAATGAAAATCAAGCATCAGTGAAAGAATTGCATCTTCTACAGGCTGTGCACAGCACCGTTTCATTCAGTGTTGCACTGTCCTGCTTCAGTTGCAGCCAATACTGATCAGTCAGCCTTGGAGTTCTGCCTTAGAGAATATTCAGGTCATGTTTATTAACTGCATTCAGAATGACTCTTAGAGCTCCATTCCCCACACTTCATACATTTTTTCCAGTCCTGATATATTAAAGTAGTAGTGATGTTGGTAGGATCAGACTGACTGGGTGCAAGTATTTGCAAAAGGGCAGGGCAGGCACGGTACCAATTTCTTCAGTCCAGCAGTAGGTACAGTACAGGGAATCTGTTAGGATAGCTGGGCTAAGTTTTCGGTGTAAAGTTCAATTTGATGATCCCAAATATTCCTAGTAAGGAAGAAGCTTCCCTGGAGAGCTGTAATGAAGTATCACTAGTCCTAAGTAAATACTTTAAAGCATATTCAATGCTCGGGTTTTCTTTAATGGTTAATGCCTTTTTCCTTCTTAATCAGACAGGTTTCCATATGTTTAAGTGTAGATTTGGATCAGTTGTTGGCTGTCATCTTTACATATCTTTGACCTGTTTTGATCTGGGGTAGTGCTAGAAACAGGAATCTAGTTAGTGCTTGAGAAATGGAGAAACGGCAGTCTGTTTTCAGCTCTTGATGATGATGATGATGACTGGCTTCCTTTGATGGATTTTTCTCATGTGCCAAGGTAAACAGTGTCAGTTTATGTATTGTGTTGACTTGAAATTGGGAGGTTCTGAATAACAGTGTTGAGTTTCTTTTTACTTCTTAGAAATTGATTCTAACTTAGTGATGTGGTATGGTTTTATTTTTTAAACATCCTCAATTTCAGTTCAGTAACTAACATGTCTGTTAGTCATTTATTTTTTGTGTGTGTTTGAATATGGTCATAAGTGAAGAGTTTGAAAGACCATTTGTCAGACAATAAACTAGGAGATGGAATCTGGAAGAATTATGAACTGCTCTGGTTTGGCTGCAGTGTTGTTTTGTCATATCATTAATTAGCATCTAGCTGATGTGGTACTTGAGTGAGAGACAAATCAGGTGAATGTGATGTGCAACACAAAGTGCTCTAACTGTAATTTTTAAATAGCAGATGTTATTTCAAATAAGTTAGTAGCAAATTAATTAAAATATTGATTTTGTACTGACTGTGTTGCTGGAATTGCTACCTTACCTGAGGGTTCAACTATACCAGATTATTATAGATCCCATATTACCTCTGCCAGTATCATAATCAAACAGTAATTTGGACAATAATCTTATTCTACCTATTTGAAATTTTCTATGGGATTACTGTTGGATCTCGGAGTATTATCTTTCTGTTTTGAATTATTCTGACTTGTAGAAAGAGAACTGCCAGGTGAGGCAGAACACAGATGCAGCAGTTTCTGCTGCAGTGTCTGGGCTGCTCTTAGAAGTTTTGAGGACCCTGTAAAGGAGTTACAGGAAGAAGTCGGTGGGATGCATAGCATCCATGAAGATGAGCAGGAGATGGATAAAGTTTTCTCAGAGACCGTGCAGCCCAGGAGTCCCAGCTGCGCACAGCAGTGCAGTTGCCATAGGGCTCCATGCTGTGTCAAACAGTCCATCCTGACACTGTAGGAGAAGGCTGGAAACTGATCACTACCCTCATAGTCAGAGAAAAGCTCTTACCCCTCCCGAAGCCGTGCAGTTGAGGAACAGTTTGGTGCTCTGCAGGCTGCAGAGCAGCCGGGCATGGCTTCAAGGGAAGCAACAGGGCAGGCCGAGCCTGTGCCTTGCAGGAGCACCCAGAAGCAGCAGACGTGGCGAGGGATTGTTGTGGGTGGCTCCCTGCTGCAGGGGATGGAGGCACCTATGTCTACCTGCCCTCTTGTTCAGGGAAGTTTGTTACCTGCCAGGGGCTTGAATCAGAGATATCCTACAAAGACTGCCCCCAAGGCTTGTCTTTGGGTGGGACTGTTACCTTCTGTTGGCCATTCCACGAAGGCAGTAATGATACCTAGGGCAAATTGGAAACCATCCAACAAGATTTGATGGTGGGGATGGTGGTCAAGGGTCAAGGTCTGTGACCCAAGTTATTTTCTTCTCAATCTTGTCAGGAAATGTGATGGAAGAGCTCATCATGGATATTACTTTTAAGCATGAAGGACAAGAAGATGATCAGAAGTTGTCCGCAAGGGTCAAATGTGCTTAACCAACCTGATAGCCTTCTATGATGGAAAGACTGGCTGGGTAGATGTGGGGAGAGCAGAGAATATTGTCAACTTGACTTCAGAGACCTCGACTGCCTCCAAGAATGTCCTCGTAGGCAAAGTCAGGAAGTACAGGCTAGATACAGTACAGCGCAGTGTGTTGTGATCAGTGTAACCAGGTCTCATAGATGACCGATGGCTAGCGGCATCCCCTCAGAGTCAGTAGTGGGTTCGGTCTTGTTCAGCTTGTTCGCCAGGGACCCAGATGAGGGGACAGAGGGCGCCCTCAGCAAGTTTGCTGATGCTGCAAAGCTGTGAGGAGTGACTGATACCGCAGAGGGCTGTGCTGCCATTCAGAGGAACCAGGTCAGGCTGGAGAGCTGGGCAGAGAGGGGCGCTCTGAAGTTCAGCAAAGGCAAGTGTAAAGTCTGGCAATGAGGAGGAATAAGCCCAGGCTGCAGGACAGTATGGAGGCTGACCTGCTGGAAAGCAGTTCCACAGAGAAGGAGCTGGGAGTCCTGGCAGGTTGCAGGCCGGCCGTGAGGCAGCAGTGTGCCCTCGTGGCCAAGCAGGCCGATGGGATCCCGGGGTGCAATAGGGGGAGTGTTGCCAGCAGGTCAAGGGAGGGGATCCTGCCCCTGTACTCAGCTCTGGTCCAGTTAACTGTGTCTAGTTCTGGGCTCCCCAGTGCAAGAGAGGCCAGCACAGGGCTACCAAGAGAATTAGGGGACTGGAGGGTCTTATATGAGGAGAGGCTGAGAGCTGGGCCTGTTTAACCTAAAGAAGAGAAGACTAAGGGGGGAATCGTGTCACTGTATACAAATACCTTAGGAGATAGTGTCAAGAGGAATGGGCCACACTCTTTTTTTGGTAGTGGCCTGCGATAGGACAAGAGGCAAAGAACACAAACTGAGAGAAAGGCAAATTCAGGCAAATTCTGCCTGAATTTGAGGGAAAACTTTTTGGCTGTGAGGATAGCAGCATTGGAACAGGCTGCCCAGAGAGACTGAGGAGTCTCCTTCTCTGGAGATCTTCCAAACCTGCCTGGATGCCGCCCTGTGCCACATGCTCTGGGTATCCCTGCTAGAGCAGGGGGTTGGACTAGATGTTTTCTAGAAGGCCCCTTCCAACCTCAACTGTCCTGTGACTTTGCAATGTGTATTCTTAAAGAGGTGCTGTGTTTATTGAAAAGTAGTTTCAATAGGCTTGTATATTGCGTAAATCTTACTCTTTTCCTTTTACTGTATAACCTATCATCTCACACGGTCTGCTGACATAATGTGAGCAAATCTGAGGAGTTGGTCAAAACTGTAGTATTGGTTTATTGTGCTTCTGGCATTTCAGCTCAGAAACTCTATCTGACATGAGTTTTTTTCTTTCTTTTTTTTTTTTCCTTTCTTTTTTTTTTTAACTTAATTTTCTTGATGGCAGCTGGGAAACTTGTATTTATTTCATTTTGCCTTTGTATTGTTAGCCCAACTGATGTTTTGTTAGCGTTTAGTATGCATATGATAAGCAGCAGTAATTTGTTCTCTGATTTCATTGTGGAAATTAAAATTTATTTGAGGCACAGCTAAATATTTGTTGATGTTTCTTTATTTCTCCCAAAGTGGTCTGAATACTGTTCCTCAGTGATGGCTGTACCTGTAAAATTGTCATGCAAATGCAACCGTGGTTTGAGTTACATGGATACCTCAGCAGTTGTTGTCTTTCCCAGTTGTATAGAAATACATTATTGCTTTACCATTGCATAATTCAGGAAGGAACAGTGCTGCTTTTTCTCTTTAAAGATATTCAAGATTAGATCAATGTAGCCCAAAAGAGTTGTATTCAGTAAGCAATAACGTGTAAAGGGCAGGCATTGGAAAGCATTTTGCAACCCTAACCATCTAGTTGACTGTAGAGTAAGTAGTCATCACTATCACATGTGATAGTGTGGCAGATGAGGTGATAGATAAGTTGGTAGCAATTGGGTCTTTCCTTTCCCTTCTTCTACAGACAGAAACATGTGCCACCCGCCACATATACCGGTGTATCTGTGCATACGTATGGGTGTGGGTGATAAAACTGGCTGGGCTTTCTGAGGTGTCTCCTGAGCCCAACCTGCCAGAGCCGCTGCTGGGGGTGGGCGAGCACTGGGTTTTGCTGGGGCGCTGTGTTGCATTTGGTAGGAGGTGCTTTTTGTCATAAAGTGAGGAGCTGAGTGTGGTGCAGTGCAGTTTGTGAGCGTGGAAACTTGGCTACCTAAATCCCGACTTGGAGGGTTTGCTGGTGGTGTGTTTTTGCAGCTGTTAGGGGTAATAGTGGTGATCTTTATGATGGCCTGATTCCTTGAAAAGACACCTTACAAGTTTGTGTATTAAATATACAAGTTCATACTACTAAATACTTTTGTCATATAAAATATTTTGTGTGTGTGTGGAAAGCCCCAGGTGTTAATGCTAGTCATGCTGGGCAGGTGGGCTTCATTTTTTTGAGAGGAAATCTGATCTCATGACTAATAAAAAAATTGGAAGTCCAGAGATCCTGATTCTTTCCTCCCTGTAGAAAACTTGCTATGTGACCTTGGACAAATGAGTTTTTTTGTGTCTTTGATTTGGGAAAAATATTTACCTATTTTATTATGATTAAGCAAGATTTAATTCAGTAAGGTAATATTTTTACTTAGGAAGGATGTGTGATGGCAGGTAAAACTGTAACTATTGTGAGCGGAATGTAGTCTAGTCCACTTCAACGTGGTAGGTGTAATTTTCTATATATAGTGTTATACTTGATGTTTCCAAATGGGATATGTAATACTAGCTCTAAGAAATGGATTAATTATAATGTCGCATAATTCAGCAAGAGAACCTGGGCCTCAGAAATTGACCCAAAATAAAGGTAGTCCCAGTCCTGAATATTACAGATCTAATTAAGTTGTGGTTTGGATATGGCATGAGGGCATATTGCCTTTTAGCTGTGATTCTCCTCTTTAACTGACAAAGTAAATGTACAAGATCTTGGTGAAAGGACTTAAGGGTATGTTGCTTAAGTAGTAAAGGAGTGAGTGAAGTACAGCTGCTGAAAAGGCTCTTCCTCCTTTGAACATGTCTCTTCTGTATCATAATTCTTTAGCTGAATAGAGTTGGGGTGGTCTGGATAAGCCTGGGCCAGCAAAGTGACCATCACCTCTGTCCCAGCTACTATGAGCAAGGATGGTCCTCTCAGGGGCATGGTCATATGCCTTGTAGATGATTGCATCTGGCTGTGAATAAGGCGTGTGGAGTAGTGTGGTCTTTGAACAGGTATTTTCTGTTAAGAGGAGAGGCAGAGGAGCAATGCAAAGAGATCTTTCTGCTTTCAGATTCCAAACTGTTTATACCTTTGGATTTCCCTTTCTGTTCCTCTCTCCTTCCAGATACTCCAGCTTCCCTCATCATGGCCTCTGACCTGGAAAGCAGCCTCACTTCCATAGACTGGCTTCCACAGCTTACTTTAAGGGCTACTATTGAAAAACTAGGGGGATCCTCACAAGCAGGACCCCCAGGGGCTGCCCGAAAGTGTCCCCCAGGCTCACCGACAGATCCCAATGCCACCTTGAGTAAAGACGAGGCTGCAGTGCACCAAGATGGGAAACCACGTTACAGCTATGCCACTCTGATCACATATGCCATCAACTCATCACCTGCCAAGAAGATGACACTCAGTGAGATCTACCGTTGGATCTGTGACAACTTTCCATACTATAAAAATGCTGGGATTGGTTGGAAGGTGAGGTCTTCATAGCTAAAGTGTCCTCTCTGTTTAAAATACTTTATTTTCTTATTTCTATACAAAATGCACTCACAAAGCAAGATAGAGACAGATGTGAAACCAGATTGGCTACTTGGAGGAAATGTGGAGCTAAATGGCCTGTTCTCACTGAGCATTTTTATTATGTATGTGGTAGCCTCTTAAGAAGCCTCTAAAAAAATAACTACTAAGGTCTACATGACACTGATACTCTTTTCTTTGCCTGCTCTGGAGGAGTATAGGTAATTCAACCCATGTTATTCAGCTTAATCCATCCTTTTTGTTTCTTCAGCTTCCTTTCTGCTCTGTTTTGGGACATATGCAGTAAGCTTTGGTTTGCTGAGCGTGCACCATCCTTCTCTGTCTCTCCCACTCCTAGACATATGCAGAACTCCCTAGATTTTCATTGTAGCACTTATGTGTTCTTTCAATCTCCCTTCAGAACTCTATTCGTCACAACCTCTCTCTGAATAAATGTTTTCGGAAAGTGCCTCGACCGAGGGATGATCCTGGGAAGGTAAGCAGTCTGCATGCTCCTGGTCAAGCAATTTAAAACTGCAGGGAATAAGCCAGGGTTGCCCTTTCTAACCCATGGCTGGAATTTGAAACCTAAAGTGTAGGCAAAAAATGGAAGCACTAATAAGATTTACTGCTCTGCTTGGCTACAGAAGCTGTTGCTTAAAGGGAACTTGTAAGGGAGCCTGAATAGTTTTAGCTTTTTTTTAAGCTATAATTTGTGATGGACTTTGAAGATATTAGAGGAATTAAAAAAAAATAGGGTTGGATGTACTTGGTGAGTTTTGTTTCTTTTTCTCAATTTTTGTGTGTAAAATACAGGTCTAGTTGAACCTGTTCTGTTATGACAGAGCTTGGAGGCTGCTGGCGAATGGCATGGTTGTGACATCATGGGTTTCATAGAAACAAGATCCTAAGAAGCGAGAACAGAACTACTACCCATTTAGACTGCAAACCATTTAGTGTTGAAAAAAAATACCACCATCACACAATTCAAATCTGTAAAAGTCAATTGGAAGGAAAAACTCTTTAAGAATTTTAGTAATTTATTGCTTCATTAAGGGCTGGCAAAACTCTTAATAGATGTAAAGGGGAATTGCTAGCAAAACTGAGACCTGGTATACAGATATTACTACTGTAAAAAAAAAGCAAGCAGGAGAAAATTATGGGGATGTGAAGTTATGTGTTTGGAAATCTTCTTTTTCTGCTATCAGAAAGGGCCACTGGCCCAGAATTTTTTTCAGGTTATCTTTAGAGGATTGAGCACTCAGTTGGCATCTAGAAATTGAAGTTGTACAGCTCCAAAGATCACTGCTCAAAACCACCATTGGTTATATGGCTTATTCCAGGAAATCCTAAATGGCTTCAGTGCACATGTTTGCAGACGCTCGTTAACATGTTGGACTGGGTTTATAATAAAATCCTGTCCTATGTTTGTTGTGATTATTCAGATATCAGCTAGAAACTAAAATGAACTAAGTCGTGTCTTAGAGTTATCTTTATCGTAAGTCAGAAAATAACATACCGACATAATTATAAGACTAAATTAGGTCGAAAGGGACCTCTCGATGTCAACCCATCTCGCATTCAACACAGAGTCAATTAGATTAGGTAGCTGAAGTGTCCATCAAGTCAAGTTTGAATACCTGCAAGGATGGAGATTCCGCAGGATCTCGGTGCTTGTTCTAGTGCTGCACCGCCATCGTTTAAAAGACTTTATTTTTTCTTTTTCTGTGCATCTCTGAGAAGAGTCTGTCTTTTCTGTAATCTCATTACATAAGTGAAGATAGTGGTTAAAGTCCCTTTAGCCTTTTCTTGTCCTGACTAAACAAACTTGTCTTTCTTAGAACCGCTTGCACATCATGTGTTTTAGTCTCCTGGCTCTCATGGTGGCTCTTGTATGTCAATGTCTTGGGCACAGAACTCAAGGGGGAGTCTCACAGGCATTCAAGAGGGCGGTCCTTGTAGCTTTCTTTGTCCAGTGTAAACATTTTGTTGGTCATTGTCAATCAGTAATGCGTGCTGCAAGGAAGGGACTGAAGGGAGCAGGATGGCCCAAAGCAGTTGGTCTAGCTTGGATTAAAACATCCTTTGTCCTTGGCCTCTGCATGGGAGAGGGATGGAGCATTTTACCTGCCACCAGCAGCTTTGTATCTTGTTATTCACCTTGATATGGTGCAGGAGAGTAATCTCTTTCCAACACCCAAGTCTCAGTTATCTGATGTCCTGGAGGGTGATTCTGGTGATCCTAATGCTTACTTGGTGCTGTACCCTTAGGGTCAGTAACAGCCCGTTGCAGGGGACTCTCTAGTTTAGTAATGCAGTCACTCACCAATGTATCTTCTTTCCAGGGTTCATATTGGACCATAGATACCTGTCCAGATATATCTCGCAAGAGGCGGCATCCTCCAGATGATGATGTAAGTGTCGTCCTTTCCTGAGAGCGTGGAGCAGCAGGAGTTCTGTCTCTGTCTCTTCTTTTTCTTGGAAAAAAAAAATGAAAGTAGTAATAATAATAATAATAATAATAATAATAATAAAAATGCTGTGGTCCCATTTGGGCGGCAGGGCATACAAATGCAAATGGGTGGACAAAGGCTAGGATGTAGTGAACTTCCTTGAATGTCCTGCTGTCCTGGTTGTTGTTGCCGTTCAGTAGTAAATTTAATCCTGTCTAAAATCCTTTATCTTAACTCTTGAGTTAAGGCCCAGTCCTCTTTTCTAAACTGTGAACTTTAACTATACAGGAGTTGACTTCCCAGCTTCAGTTTCACTTCTCCATCTGTTTTTGATTACTTTTCCCTTTTTTCCACAGATACCACAAGACTCCCCAGAGCAAGAGGCAAGTAAGAGCCCTCGGGGGGCTGTTCCAGTCAGCACAGAAGCTTCTCTGCCATCTGAGGCCACCCCTCAGTTATCACTCCAGAGCAGCACCCCTATTGCCAACTACAGTCAGGTGAGCAGCAGGGAAAAAGATAGAAACCTTGAGAAGCGGGGAAGGGTGAAAGGAAAGAAGCGCATAAATGGAAAAGTGGTGAGAAGAGAGGGAATAGAGCAAACAGTGGTATAGAGGGTAAAAGAAAATAGAAGGGAAGTAGTCAAAGCTGTATGGCCAGAGAGAAAATAAGCAGGAAGTAAAATGTAAGAAGGGGAGATATGGGGGTAAGAGTAGAGACATAATGGCATTAGATAGCTGCAAGTTGGAGAGGGTATGTTGCAGAAGGACAATGGTATTTGACTTTCCTCAAGGAAAATGGCCTTTGGGAAGATGTGGTAGGAGATGAACCCAGTGTTATGTGATGCCACTCTATGTTTTCCCTACATCTCACCTCTGGATCCCTGTCTTAAGTTACAAAATCTAGTACAAACTAGATGGCTCATTCCAACTTCGTGTGGTCCTTCAGCAGGGTGCAGGACCTGTTGATGTAGCCTCTACAGTAGCCGGTGGGCAGGGCCGTGAAGGGGCCGATGTGCCGCCCCCGCTCTATAGTGCCAACCATGACTTCAAGTTCTCTTACTCTGAGATCAACTTCCAGGATCTTAGCTGGTCCTTCCGAAACCTCTACAAATCCATGCTGGAGAAATCATCTTCCTCTCAGCACGGTGAGTAACCATATGTATCATGTAGGCATAGCCTACGTAGTGTTGTTCACTGACATCTACTTGGTGTCTTTTGGATCTTCCCTCTTTTAAGATCCTGTGCAAACAGACTTTCTTTGCTTGGCATGCTGTAATTAGTTCTGCCAGGGGCAGATAAGAAATTTGCATGTTCCTTATCACGGCCCCCAGTTCTGTCAGAATAAAAAGGGTAATGAACTTAAAATACCTTGTGTTGATACTAAAGTAAGAATGGCAAAAGCTCAGAGGAGTGAAAAGCTTGGCTGAGAAATAGTTGTAATCTGCTGTCAGAGCTGTCAGGCTAGAAACCACAGGAGGGAGAAAGTTGTTGCATGCAGGCAGTGGAGCTTCCTCAAAAGGAGAGTGGAAAGCCATTGTTCCCAGGATGTGTTAGAACTAGGATTGGATGAGGCCTCAGAGAATGGAGTTCTGAGGAATGGAGAATGGGAACAACCCACCATTCCATTCATAGATCAGATTTCTCTGATAGAAGAGGCAGCCACCAGAGGGCAGAGTCACTCCAGGAACAAGATGAGATGCCCACAAAAACTACCTCGTGAAAATACCAAATTACTGTTCCCCCCTTTAAACATTCTTCTAAATATTAGTCTTTTGTAAAAAGGAACATATTATTAGGTGAGCCAGCTGTGAGCCATCATACCACACAGGCTGAGTTTGCTACTATAGGAGCAGCCTCCTAAACTTTAGTGAAATATATATATATATGTGTGTGTGTGTGTGTGTATGTATATATATATTTCTTTTTCTGCTTGCATCATGCTGACACTTGGAGTTTTTAGTAGGATTCAGTTATGTGGCTGTTGTAGAACAGGAAAGCTACAAATATCCGAAAGAGAACCTTTACTCTGTGTGTGTCTTTGAGTGTCAAAGCCAAGCAGCAGTGTGTTTTCAAAGTATTTGACTGTAAAGTGGTCTAGGAAAGCTTACCAATTTTAAAGAAGCAGTGGCTGAACTATGAGAGAGGATAACAATAAGGACCCTTCAGCCTCATTCCAGTAGTAGTTCTGATTTTGTCTCCATGTGAATGCTCAGGCTTACTTATGATCAAATAAGGATACTGAAAGTAAGGAATGGGTAGCTCAAAACAGTGGTGTGCAGTGCCTTTCACTGTGATTTTTATCCAGAGGTTCTACAACATAAGGGGAAAAACGAACAGGGGAAGCAGACACAAGAAATAAGGTGTGGCCTTAATGTGGGGAAGAGTGGAGAATGCCTCTTGCCCTTGCATGTAGGCGATGACTGAAAGGGATGAGGTTGGCAGGAACACATGAAAGGAGTCAGGAGGAAATAAAAGTAATAAGGAGCCCTGTTACACAGAGTGTGCTCTATGTACAAAAGCAGTATAACATGGGATTCCTAGTTATCTGCATCAGAAAAATTGTGAAGGTTGCAGACCAGGCTGCACGGAATACAGAACTAAAGAGACCTTTTCAAAACAGCAAATCAGTGTCACCAGCCGACTCATTATCTATATTTTGTGGTTTAACTTCAAATTTGCTTAACAGTCATTTCTAGGAGACCAACATCCATGTGAAATTCTAGGAAAGCAGACTAGGGTTTAATGAATGTAGGACAGATCCAGGGAGGCATTTTTGTGCCTAACTCTGTAGTAGAGGTTTAATCTTTTATTGTAGGGTCTCTGGCTTTGAACAGAGCTTGGAGCACCTGTGTGTGTGTGTTAGTGATTTCACAGCCTCTAGAGAACACCTCAAAAGCTTCATAAGTAGCAGGATGAATAGTGTGAATTGGATAGTTCAAGGATTGTGATCCAGGCACCTGTTAAAGCTCCTTCCTCTTTCTTTCACCCTGCAGGTTTCTCTTCTCTCCTTGGTGACATGCAGCCCTCCAACCACAACTACTACATGTACCAGCAGCAGCAGCAGGGCCCTTCCTCAGTGGGCAGTGGTCCCCCACTGCACACTCCAACCCCAGAGGGTTGCCCATCGCAGGGAGGGAAGCAGCAGGGGGGTGAGGGTTATGGCCCTCCACCAGTGATGTCCATGCACCCACCCCCAATGCAGCATGGAGGCTACCACCAGCACCAGCAACATCACCCGCACTCCCACCCGCAGCAGCAGCCGCATCAGCACCAGCAGCAGCAGCAGTCACAGGCTTCAATCAACAGCGCTGGCTTTGGTGAGTCACTGCTGAGGGAAGGAACAGTTGGGCCAAAAAAAAAATTGAATGAAAAAGAGAGAGATTAGTGGGGACCCTCTCAAGAGAAATTCCACAAGCAAGTTTCCCCTGCACAATGCCAATACTTTGTCTACAAAAAAGGGCAAAAGTCAGTTCTAATGGATTGTTGAGTAGGAAATTCACTTCTCTCTGAGTGAAAGGAGAATATGTATGCACATGGTTTGGGATTGTATTTAGAGATGTAGGGTAAAGCCTGGAGCTAAATAAAAAGAGAGACATCATCCTCTGATCTTCGGAGGGAAGAGAGATTTCCAGCTAATGTAGCATGAGGCTCTTTAGGGAATAGAGTGATCCCTTTTTATTAAGGGGTGGAGGGAAAAGGTGTTCTGTCTTGGAATAATCTTGTCTTTCATTCCAGCATTTCCCCCTGATTGGTGCTCCAACATTGATTCCCTGAAAGAAAGCTTCAAGATGGTAAACCGGCTGAACTGGTCTAGCATTGAGCACTCCCAGTTCTCAGGTCAGTTTTGGCTTAGTGGCTACAAACAGTCGTCTAGCATTTGGAAGTGCTCAGATGTTTTTTTCAGCTGTAACCTTGACAAGTCTGTGGGTTTCTTGGTGAAGCTGCTCTTCTGCTTATAAAGTGAGATCTACTTCCTGGGTTCTGTTAAAAACAGACACCCTACAAAAGTAAAGACAGACACTGTACAAGTCTGAGTGGGGGTATTAATTCATAGAAGTATCACAGAAAGTTGGTAAGAGAGTTTCCTTCCTACTTCTTCCTCCCCTGGCCTGAGTCACTGAGACAGCACCCTGAAAAGGGAGCTCTCTGGATGCCTTGTGACGGATTAGAAAGGAAGAAGTAGGGTTTGCAGAGAGAAAGTAAGATTTAAGGCTGGAAGACAGCAGCTGCTTGCAGGGACTCTCTCAGAGTCAAGGGGAGAAACCACTGTACGTGCTGGCTTTGACACTGTCCCTTGTCCTCCACAGAACTCATGGAGAGTCTGCGCCAGGCTGAACGGAAGAACTGGACGCTGGATCAACACCATATTGCCAACCTCTGCGACTCCCTCAATCACTTCCTTACCCAGACTGGTCAGCTTCCTCATCTAGTCGGCCCACAGCAGCCCCCCCGAATCTCTGATTCTTGTGCCCTTAACAGTGGCAAGCAGGAGCAGTCCATGAACCAAGGTAACTAGGATGTAGGAAAAAAGGTTATTTATTGGAAGGCCCCATTCTGTGAATATCCCAAATAGCTTCCCAGCTTGCCAGGCAGCGTAGCACTGAGCAGCTTGGGGCTTGGCTGTTTGTGAGCACTGTTCCTACCAGCTCACCTGTCCTGTGTCTGTGGCATAGAAACAACACTATCACGCGGTACAAACCACTGTATGGCAGCATATCCTGACAAAAATACGTTTTAGAAAGTCATCTGGAAAAGCAGATGGAGTTTATTTTCTGTACCTAAAAAGCAGGAAGGAATGACAAGCTAGGAATGCTGCTGTTTCACATGGCAAGAGTTCTTACACCCATGTTGGAGGAGAACTAACTGGACAAAGAGCAGGAGATTGTATGGTGATGACAGCACAGAGGTTATCATACATCTTGATCTTGATATAACTGTGGTCATGTATGTCGCCTAGTACTGAACTGAGTGGCTGATTTTGAGCCAACTTCTGGTGTTTCTGGATCATTTTTTTATATCAGTAGAGAATCCCTTGCTGGTTGCCAGAGCAAGATCCTTGACCAAGCTATAGCTTGCAGTAAGGATCCAATAACTGAACATTTTCTCAGTATCCTGTGGGTCTGAGGTTGTTCCTCTGTAGCTGAGCTGTCACTCAGTTAGGGCCAAGACAGATAACCACAATACTAGCCATTTTCTTTTCTTTCCCTTTCCAAGTGAACTCCTATGGTCAGCCCCAGCCTCCCCATCTCTTCTCCGGGCCATCTCCCATGTACCAGATTTCCACCCAGGACTCTCCAGGATATAATCGCCCAGGTAAGAGGTGACATTAAGGCAATCTTCATTAGACGAATCAAGATTGAAGAAGACCCCAAAACCTATATGCGTTTCTCCCAAAGAACTTGCTAGTCAGATAGAGCACTGAGGGTGGAGAAGGAGCCCGGACTGCCAGGGATCCTTCAGAAGGGCTGTGCCATTACTCGCACAGGATTTAGAATTACAGTGGCCTGGTTTCTTTCGGTTCACACATATGGTCTCCTAACCTGGGATCACCTTCAGTTAGTTGTTTGAAGATAGCTTGATGTAGGGAATCTCCTGTTGCTGGAGTCTTTTGTGCTTTCAGCAATCAGTTGTGAGGAAATCAGGAGGCTAAAGATTAACTGTATAGGTGCTGCTGTGAAGAAGTTCACAGCACAGCATCTCCTACCTCTGCAGACTTTAGTACTTGCTGTCTGAGAGGGAAAAATCTGATGGCTTTCTTGTTTGTTTGACTGTGAGGAGAAGCTCATAGTGCCGGAGTCCCTTACATTTTCTTGTGCCCAGGAGTCCACTGTGAAAAATCATGATGTTTTTTCTTCTAATTCTTCTGTTTCCTTCCTCTTTTCATGTGTTCGGTTCAGCTCACCACCTGGTCCCTCGGCCTCCAGGACCTCCTCCAGGCGCCAATGAGGAAATCCCTGATGATTTCGACTGGGACTTGATCACCTAGCGGGTTACAGACTTGAGAGCCTGTCCTTCGTGAAGGACATGGGAGGGAAGGGGGACATGGGGCGAATGGTGTCAGCACCACCTTCCCCCGCCTCCCTGCCTTTCCTGTATATAGATATATATTCTCTAACTCTGCCAGAGAAGCCACCGCAAGATGCTGCCGAAGATAATCCTTCCTTGCGTCCTGTTTATCTTCTTTTTCTTTTCTTTATTATTATTATTATTATTGTTGTTGTTGTTGTTATTATTACCAGTAATTGAGCACAGCCCTCCCCCTCCTCTGGTGGCCTTGGGCGCATCACATTGGCTGCTCCGTGCGCGTGGTGCCCTGCAGAGGGTGGAGTGATGGCTCCTTGGTGCCATGAAAAGACCTCGGAAGGCTGAATCCTCGAGTGCATCTTTCTCTGCCTCCATCATTTTGCGTTTAACAATCCCTCTTTCCCCTCGAGGTGGCCAGTGAGTCTGTCCTGTTGGCTGCTGGAGTGAGGGAGCCTAGTGGACCTTGGGAGCCTGTAATTATGTTGTTTCTTACATGTTGTAAAAGTCGGGGATTAAAGGGACACTGGAGGGGGGTGATCTTAGCTCTGTGACCTTTCTTGCACCAACAGAAGGGAAAAGAAAAAAAAAAAAGAAAAGAAAAAAAAAAAAGGCAAGAAAAGAAATAGAGATTCCAAGTACAAAGAGAGGGCGATCTCTGAGGTTGGGAGAGCTGGACTGAGCTTAGAGTGTGGAGAAAAGAAAATCTATAGCAGAGAAGCCATTTTGACAGTGATGGGTTTGAGAATGCAGTGCCATTTATGAGCATGTAAAGACTGTGAGGGAATCCTGGTGTGTTCCCTCCGCTGCCCCTTGCAGTTTCCAGGGAGGTGAAGCCTACATGCCTACGAGGTAAGAGAAGCTCCGCAGGTGTCTTCTGCACCAGCAGCTGGGGGAGGTCAGATATGATTCATCAGATTGCTGTTCCCCAGAGCTTTTAATTTTATCCCAAGCCCTTCAAGCCCTCCTTCAAAACAGGTGGTGAGACTCTCATCTGCATATGCAAATCAGGAGGTTCTCTCATACCATCAGTATTTATGCAGTTATTATTTGACCCTCTCCCTCTCTCCTTTCTTTGGAGACTGTCCTTTACCTGTGCATTGAGAATACCAGCAAGTCTTGCCTGTGTAGATAGAAACTCTCAGTTGTTGGTGCCCATTTGGTGAGGGGGCTAAAGGTGGAAAGAGGAAGCTGCTGCTCAGAATGGAGGTGAATTAGCGGACTTTGGGTCAAGGGGCTGGAGCCTCCAGTTCAGTCATTGGGAGGCCCTCACGGGTGATATGGTTGTAAGAGATGCACTAAAAGAGGGAAGAAAGAAACTGAACGGCCAAGGTGTAGAATATAAAGGGGAGGATGGTGAGTCAGACCCCTTGCAGTTCCACTGGGGAATTAATGGCATAGATTTTAAGCCCTCAAGGATGGGTTCTTGTCAGTACTTGCAAAGCAGGAAGGTAGAAAAGGTGTTGGGAGCAGGCGTGAGTGTTGAGATGCTTCCTCCCCTAAGCTGTCTTCTCCTCCCCTTTTTTCTGGTATGGTTCTGCTCTATCAAACCTCTTGTTTCCTCTCTGTATTTTGTAAAACTTCTCCTGCCCTTGACTCCTCTTTACCAATAGTGAGGGGAACCAAGATGGAAGCATAACATCTCATGGGGACTTGTCATGCCTGGGGCAGGGGAGGTAGTTTAGCATCGCTTGTTGAATTTGCCATAGGGATAAACCAATTGGATCTATGTCAGGGAAGTGGACAGAGTCTCATTGGATTGAGCTCAGTCGGGAGTCGGGGAAGCTTTTTCTTTTTTCTTTTCCTCTCTTTTTTTTTTCTTTTTTTTTTCTTTTTCTTTTTCTTCTTTCTTAAGCGCGTGCGCGTGCGCGTGTGTGTGTGTGTGTGTGTGTGTGTGTGTGTGTGTAGGGGGGGAATTCGTCATTGAACTGTGTTTCCAAGAGAAATGAGGAATCCTAGAGCCAGCCCAGCATGGAGTCAGCTGTCATGTCTGCTGTTGCGGATGGGAATAGCAGCGCTGGGCAGCATGTGCGGCTCCATGACTAGGTCTCTGTGGGACACGGCACCAGAGGCAACTCCTCTGAGATGCCAGATAGTGCTTTGCAGTGGACATTCCCAAAAGCCAGCCCTGTGGAAGACTGAAAACACCACCTGGAAGGACAGCAAGCCAAGATGGCTCTTTCTGCATAGCCAAGTGCTCCTCGTTTGCATATTTGCCTCATTTTGCATATTCTGTTGCGCCTCATTTGCGTATGTAAATATGTGCCGGTCAGTGTGCAAATTCGCCTTGCTCCTCCGCCCCTGGGATGAACGTGCATGGTCGGCACGTGGGAAGGCTCTGCCGAGACACGAGGAGAGGCGGCGCGCGGAGCCCCGGAGCGCCCCACGGTCCCGCGCGCCCTTCCCCGGCGGGCAGGGCGGAGGGCGGGGGCTCACGAGTTTATTTTTGTGCATGCTTTCTTAATAAAAATGAAAAGTGAATGTTTATGGTTTAACTTCCTTGGTGCTGGTATTGTGTGTTTTTTTTCTTTGTTGGGTTGTTTTTTGTTTTCTTTTGCCCAGCGGTGCCCGGTCAGGTTGGCTGATCTCCTGGTTACCTGATAGAATGTGAGCTTGGATGTTGCAGAGCCCACGTGAGTGTGCGCGTTACAACAGAGACGTTTTAGACTGCCAAGAGGAAGACTGCAGGAGCTCACCATAGCTGGGTGTTTGCACAGCACTGAGAGCAGTGAGGCTTTCAACTGGTATTTTTTTCCTGTCACTGGTACATCTGCCACAAGGGCAGAGTTTTCATTAGTCAAAGCTTTTAGTGGCTGTTCATCATACGACAGTGTGGTCAACAAATGCTGAGTGGGGAGACTTAAGACCAAAAGCACATTTTAAGCCATTTTTCAGCAGTAGGGACCATTATAGCTTGGGAAACACCTCGAAAGAACCTGGCTAGAACAAGCTTTTATCTTCTTCCTCCAAAGTAAAGACAGGAGAAACATATTTCTCTTATAGGATCAGGACCTTATATCATTCAACAGCACCTTCCTGCTGTTAGAAGAGAGGATATCCCTTCCCCCTTCCAAAGTTTCATTAAAGGGATGATAGATGAGCAGTCCCCTCATTCGCTTTGGGAATGACTGATCACTCAAATTCTGTTTGTGGCTGTCTTAAAATGTAGTAGGGTCATTCTGGTCATCTCAGACCACATCCTAAAGCGATCTGTGACTCTTCAGTGGTAGAGGGAGTGTTTGAAAGAGACTGAGTGCACGTTAATGGATGTACCTATGGTATGGAATTTGACCAGCTTCTAGATTACAGTGATATGTTTACTGAGAATAACAGGCATCCATTGGCGTGAAAATCATGTCTAGAGAAAGTGAAGTTCCAATGCATTATGAGAAAAGGTAGCACTTCCCACTGGATATATCTTCAGGGATTAAAAAAAAAAGGCTTCAGTTCTAAATACAAGTAAAGAAGAGGAAAGGTGAGAGGACAGATTTCAAGGGGAGACACAAGAGAATTCTCTCTGCAGCTTTATCAGAAACAGGAAATACAGAACGCTTATAATAGATGCAACATGCAAATAACTTCAGTATAGTCATCTAGTAACTCAGAGGATGAATTATATGATCCCACCGAAATTAGCTTTGCAAGCCTGCTTTCTTCTTTAATGGTTTGTGCAGTCTGGGTCTTGTTCCTCACCTGTGTCTTCCCTCAAAGCTCAATACCTTTAGTATTGCACCTCCCCATCTCTCTAGAGGAGGATATAGAGGGGGCTGTTCTCATTGGGGTGATCTGTGCCCCGTGTGCAGCTCTGCAGGTTAATAAATGTGTTAGAGCAAAAGCTGTGTGTGGGAAGGCACTTGTTTGTCCCTGCAGTAGCGGTGTGAAGCATTGTGTTAGACTGTGCTGCTAGCATCCTTATCTGACGATGTCTTGCTTTTGTCAAGGGTGTAAGGGGTTGTGTGTGTTAGTTCCTCCACAAAGGCACCCTCCAAGATTCCCTGCAGGGATTGCCGGGCCTTTGCCCTGAAGTCCTGCCCCACAAAAACATAAAGCAGGGGGTTGATGCAGCTGTTAACATATGCCAGTGCTGTAGAGAGTTGATCCCAGAAGACCAGTGACTCCCTCGGTTCTGTTCCAGGAAGAGATACGAAGGACAGGATCCCAACTATGTGGTAGGGAGCCCAACAGACGAAGAACGCGGCTATCACAAGCAAGATGACGCGCAGCATCTTGCTGCGTTGCTTGTGAAGCTGAGTGGTGTGCATCCTGAAAGCAATAAGGGCATAGCACACTGCCATGATGCTGAAGGGGAGGAGGAAGCCAAAGATGGCCCTGGTGATGGTTATGACCACTAACGGGAGGGGTGAAAAACCATCATCCTCATAGAAGTTTCCTAATGAGTCATCACCACTGTAGACATTGTCAAAATCAATCAAACCATCAGGAAGGTGGGCCGGCTTTAAACGGAGATCAGTGTTGGGTGCTGCAGACGTGTCTGCACTAGGTGGACCGCTAGGAGATTCCAACAGCTTCGTGTCAGGAGAGGCAGTGGAAGTTAACAGCAAATTAATGTTTCCCAGTACTGCAGAATAGCGAGTGTGGGACGTTGGAATTGTGTCCTTGTTGGTAGATATGCTCTCTGTCTGGAAGTCTGGAAAACCATTAACAGGTTGATGAAGGGAAATGGTGTGGTCATAGGTGCCAGTCGGTATTAAAGGTAAGTATTCTTCCAATGATTCATTTGCAAGACCATCGTTATCCATATAGTCTAGCATGATGTTGTCTCCAAAATTGTACCCGCACTCAGTTTTGCCATCATAAGTGATAGTCTCACGGTAGTGAAAAACGGGACAGCTGAAAATGAAGGCCAGAATCCAAATGCCACTGCACATTAGTGATATAAACTTCACCGTTCGATGATTTTGACACCAGACAGGTTTCATCACAAGGAGGCACCGATCAATGCTGATGGCCATGAGGAGGAAAACACTAGCAAACATGGTGAATATAATGACTGAGGGAATTACTTTGCAGAGGAACCAGCCGTATGGCCAGTGTTCATGGAGGATCAGATGAACGATGAAAAAAGGCAAAGACAAGCAGCACATGAAATCAGCCACAGCGAGATTTAGGAACCACACAATGTTCACAGATCTCTTCATTTTCAGGCCAGCCACCCAGATCACCAAACCATTGCCTGGGATACCTATTATGAAGACAAGGATGAAGACAACAAGAGAGCCAATGGATTCCGATGCGTAATGCGCAGTGGCCTGTTCGGGAGACGTGCTGTTGCTCAGGAGTGGAGACATTCTGTAGCTATAAAGCAGAAAGCAAATTAGTAGGAAGTTCACAACTTCCTTCCCAAATTTCTTTCCTTTTCTGAACTAACGCTTTGCTGAGTCAGGCGGCACTACAGTACTGAACTCTGTGGATACAAATGCATAGGTCTATGTTGCTTTGTTCTTGCTTGCCTGTACTAGTCTGACCTTTACACAGAAAAATGACCCCACAACTCAGAGGCTTTGTATACGCTCTTGTATCTCTGTTATCCCTTTTGATTTCACTTCTCCCTCTTTTTAGTCTCTGAAGTGGAAGTCTCACTTTATTCACAGTCATGCTCCCACTATCTTCAAGTGTCTTCCCTGATCAGCTCCTAGTCTTGCTTATGTTTTTGGTCTTCATAAAAGTAAGTCAGCATTGTAATTCCTTTATCTTTTAGAGCAAGTAATTTTTCCTCTTGGCATGAACAGTTAAACAGGCTTAGGTTGAGAAAGCAATGCTTGCCTTAATAAAATAAGTCTATTCTATTTTCTGGACAGTACAAATAGAACAGAAAGTGGCAATTCTATTTGAAAAAGGACATTAATAGGGAAGTCTAAGTAAGCATTTCTCTTCCCTGTTTTTCTAGTCCATGTATCCGTTACGAGCAATCTGCCAGTTCCATCCATTTCTAGTCTTGATGAAAAGCAAGAGGTGAATTGCTTAAGAATAATAGTTGGAGATTTCTGCATAGACAGAAAAATTAAAATATAATATAATAAAAATAATATTCTTCAACCATTTTAGATGTAAATATAATATAATAAAAATAATATTCTTCAACCATTTTAGATATAAGAAGCTATCCTTAGAGCAAACCAAAACGGAAACACAGAACACTTAAATGTGGTTTTAAACCTCTAAGAAGTGGTAGGAGAAGTCTTTGATTGCTCAGCCACTCTTGCCTTTGAATATTCGTATGTTAAGTAGAGGAAATTCAGCAAAGCAAAGATATATCTGAAAGAAAAAGGCTCATCTTTTAAGCACTAACAGAATTGTTTACAAAATCCTGAACAAGCACTTGCTGAATCAATGAAGACAGCCGTGTTGCTGAAAGGTCCCTAAAAGCATCACCTGAAGACCAGGAAGCTGCACAGGTTAGGGCTGAATTCAGCCTGGAGAAGCAGCTGAGAAGACATAAGACAACAAACAATGTTTATATTTTACCCTCTATTGTGGCAGCACATGTATGCCGGTCAAGGATTGTTGTGCGCAGGACTAAGTGTATGTATTATAAAAAGAAAAAAAAAAAAAAGCAAAAACAAATCATCAGTTTCTCTCTTGCATAACATACAGTTTAGATGTGGAGCAAATTAGAACAGGTGAAATTGCTTCACTAAGAGGAAAATGAGTTGAATAATTGTAATGAACATTGGAATTACCACACTTAGGTAAGAGTTACCAAGAGGGTGAGGTATGAGGAAAGCTATGAAAAAAGTCACTGAGAGCTGTTGCTGTTTTTAACTAAAAAATCTAGCAGGTCTTTTCATTTTCCTGTGGTTCCCTTGATATATACAGAGTATACTTTTAGAGACATCATCAGAGAACAGTCTCCTCACAGAGCTACAGAATGTAAGTACAGTATAAAGAGGATAGAGAATAGGATAATGCTCTAAAAATAGTAATAAAAATCCTACAGCAAAGGAAACAGAGAGATGAAACAATAAGATGATACTGCCCACTCTGTGTTTTCAAGAATGCTAAAAAGCTGCTATGTGTCTGTGAAGATGGAAGGGAAAAGTAGAGGGAGAGAGATTTTCGGAAGACCAGGGGTAAGAAATTGCAAACTGAAAAAGGAAAGCAGAATTTTGTGGCTTATTGTACCTACCCAAATGAAGCAGATACTTCAGCGTGTCTGTGAACACGAACTATCTTGCTTTGACTCTGAAGTGACTGAAAAAAAAAACCTCATGACATTTTAGGAACTGTTTTTTTCCGCTAGGGGCATGGGTGTACTATTCATGTTCTTGTGCCCTGCCGGAAGGGTTTAAACTGACTCCTCTCTCAAGTTTTAGATATAATCTGCTAGAAAAAGGAAGAAAACAAACAAAATCAACAACAGCGATAAAGCAGTTGTCACGACACTGTCAAAATAAAACAGGCTCCGGAATTAGGGAATAATAGGAGGCAAGGGACTGATAGGTACAACACATACTTTAAAAAAAGTTTCCATAGAACAAGACCGACTGGGACACTCAATCATTTCTCTTCTCTATTGGCATGACACCGGCCACTGCTTGATACAGCTCATAAATTCAAACCCTGCCAGGTTGCCACCAGATGTCTGGTCTGCGGTTTGTGGCCCCCTCCTGCTCTGTGCGATCGGCACATTCATCCACCTAATCCCATTTCTTATCAATCCAGATCAGATTCTGTTCCAACTTGAAATCACTTGTCTTAGCAAATACCCAAACACTTTACCCAACAAGCCTGGAAGTCTCAAAAAGATTTTAGTCTGTTCTGTGACATTTTTGATAAGTTAGGATTTTTTTTATTTTAAGGGAACTTAATAGATTAAAAAAAGAAGACAGAGAGAGAAGTGGTTAATTGAAATGCTGATAACACAAAAATAGCATGACTGTAAAAATGCATCTAGAGTGAAGCACTCAACTATCTAACACTAGTCTTTTTTTGTTTTCTTTTTCCCCTAAATTGGGAAATCAAGAAAAAGCAGAAATGGCAAAGCCTGGGCTTAGAAGAATCAGACTCAGCATTTTGGTTTTGGTATGGAAGAAGCATCAGTACTGAGAAGAGTTCTGCTCTTGAATAGGTCATCTGTTCTGTGAAAAGTATGAATGCTGGCTCGAAAACAAAACCAGTAGACAGGAAGGCAGGACGGGACTGGGCGACTCACCAGAGCCATGAGTTGTCAGCTGCTTGCCAGGACAGTCCCTGTACCCGCCTCTTGTTCTCAGCTGTCTTTTCTGGAGACTCCTCAGGCCCAGACAACAAGTTATCTGAGGAGAAGGTGAATTTTCCAGTCAATAAGAGGATACTGTTATGGTTATCTTTCTCAGCCTCTCCATCACCAGGGCATTGGATAGACCTAGCCAAACCCTCCCTTGCAAGAAGATCTTTTTCATCACTGAGCTAGCTCCAATGCCCTCAGTTAAAACCTCTGCCCTGCAGCCAGCCTGGACAGAGCAAACACTTCAACTACAGCAAACACTTTCCCTAATTCATCCAACTCACTCTGGACAGTGAAAACATGATGAGGTCCCTCTCTGTATAGGTTTTGAGGACAACTGAACCTCTTAAGCAGTTTGAGTAGCAAGGTTTTTCGCACCTCAGCATGAAGGGCCTAGTGAAGTAGACACTCGCACACTTCAAGGAGGTAGAGCAAGTTGGGAAGAAGACATTTCATAACATTCAGAAAACAGTTACTTGGATCATGCGAGACCAGATCTTTGATTTGCACCTGTGATGGTAACCCCAAAACATCATACTATATTCTTCTTTTCCAGGTCTTTCCCTTCCCCGCATGATAAACAGACTGGATTAGCCTAGAAAGGCTCCAATCTTGTAATTTATCTTGACTTATAAATTCATCTGGCTACAAAAAATTGTCTAAAACCTTAATGTCATTTGTCATTTATATTGTGATTTCCAGAAGAACTCCACTTTCATTTCATATTTTTACTACCTCTTCTTCAGTTCTGCAAAGCTCTGAAGACCCTTTGAGACTCCCTGTTTGTTTCTGAGCAGTTGGAGACACCAGGCAAATACATTTTTTCCCAGACACCGTTCCTTGAGTATACGTCAAGCGCTTCTTCCTAAACTGTCCAAAACATTCCCCATGAAGCTTAGCCATAGCATAACTGCAGCTCCAGAAGGCATTTTGTGGTGCTTTAGTGGCCAGTCCTCACCATGTGCTTGTTTCTGTGCACACCTGGTTTCACAGGGACTAACAGGCTGCGGACGCATTAGCCCCAAGTATCAGCAAGATCACACTGCATTGGTATTCCTCAGATTCCCTTCTTTAGAAAATCTCCTGGATGACCCAAAACCCTTCTTGCATGCTGCTGGGTAAGGTCAGGCAGGGCACAAACCTTTTGCTGATCAAGTAGAGAACAAGCTCGCAAACTGACACACATACACATCACACAGAACAAAAAAGCAGTTCTTCGCAAGAGAAGATTCTCATTACTGGGTGACAGTTTGGGCCAGGATTTTCAGTGAAGAGGCATTGTCTGAAGCAGGATTTGGACTGTTCTCTGTAAATGCTTGTCTCAAGATTGACCTTTAAGTGATTCATTTTGCAAGATGAGTTTCCCCTGTGTCTTCTATGCATAGAAGGAAAATTCCTTATGTTGTATCCATCTGTTATGATAGGTCATGTACACATTGTTGGACAATGCATTATTTTTTCTTAAATTAATCAAATCAAAGCAAAAGCTCAAATGATTCTTCTGCATAGATTAATACCATAGATCACAGAAAGGTTGAGGTTGGAAGGAACCTCTAGAGATCACCTAGTCCAACTCCCTTGTTCAAGCAGGATCAACCCCAGCATGTTGTCCAGGACTCTGTCTTGACACCTTTGAGTATCTCCAAGAACAGAGACTCCACAACCTCTCTGGGCAATATGTTCCAGTGCTCAGTAACTCTCACAGTAATAAACACTTTTTTTTAGATTCAGATAGAGCTTCCTGTGTTTCAGTTTGTGCCCTTTGCCTCTTTCCTTGTCACTGGGCACCACTGAGAAGAGTCCAGCCCCATCCTCTTTATGTCCTTCCTTCAGATATTTATATATATATTGATAAGACCCCTTCTCACTTTTATTTTTTCCCTTGCAGGCTAAACAGTCCTAGTTCTATCAGCCACTACTCATCTGAGGAAAGGGTAATTCTGTGCTGTTTGAGATGCTCTTTTAAGCAACTTTGCTACCAAAGTATTCCTCTAATTAATCTCTTTTAATTTCAGTTCAGCATCAGAACTGTGATTCTCTCACCTTTCCTTCTATTCCAACAGTCTGGCAAGCAACACAGCCCTGGCACCCTGCAAGCAGGTAGGCAGAGCTTTCTTTTGCTCCGTGCCACCTACCTGCAGTAAGCATTGGCTCCACACATTCTTATTTGCTCTTGCCCAGCTGCCTGAAGGGGTTTCAAATCTCTCTGTCCAGGCAGGTATCTGCGCACCCCAGTGTGCAGCCTGGCAGGGAATGGCTCCTTTCACCCAGACCGCAAGAGAAGGTCCTCTGTTCCCTGGAGCATCAGGATCTGCCAGAAAAAAAACCCAAATCCTATGTGCCAGCCTCCCTCCTGCCCCAGGGAAGCAGAACAAGCTGGCATACTGGAAAGAAAAAGAGAAGTTGTGCATTTACATAATACCATAGTAATTCAGGTCTATAGCTCACACCAATCATACCACTTCACTGTATCTACTCATACAATTGCCCACACCATTTTTTTTTCCCGAAAAACTAGACTAGTTACATTTAGATAGGTTAAACTACCCAAATTTTGTTTTGCTGGTTTTAATGGCTCAGTGACTATAAGTTGTGAAGACTTCCTTCTTCATTTTGCTGGGCTTTGCTCATCTGATCTATGGAACTGGCAGCACAAACTCCTTTTGTTTCAAAGATTTTCTGCACTGGGCACTGCCAGGGGCCCGCTCCTGGGCTACCTGAACCTTTGCTCTGGCAGAAGTGCCGCTTGTTTCGAATGCCATGACAGAGTTTTATTAGCATTCAGGTCCATTTACCGCTGAAATGAAAACGGCAACAAATCTTCACACACAGTTTCAGCTCTCTCAGCATTATCTAACACCACACCACACCAGAAAATAAAAGTCATTCCCAAGCTCAGTGCTGTTTCATTCACTTTGCTTTACCCTCAGCAATAAGGCAAGCTCCCTCAGCGTTTTGCGCATTGCTTAAATTCCTGGTGCAATTAACCCACGTTATGTCTGTCCCCAGATGGGTGGGCAAAGGTAACTTTATTTGTAACTTGCTTTATTCCTTTTTTTTTTTTTTTTTTTCCTCACAGTCTTCAGGGTCAGAATTTAGAGTGCAATTTAGATATATGAACAACTGCACCATAGCAGACATCAGAACCAGCTTTTGGGAAGTCAGTGACTCTTAAAAAAACTGCCGTGTAAATGCTACTAGCATTTACCCAATTATATTTCATAAATAGTGCCCATATACTTGCATTAGACACATTTCTGGAGAGTCACATATCTGAAATCAACCTTTATTTAACATGCACGCTTATCAGTTTTAGCTGGAAAAGTTACAGTGGTTTGTGTTGCACTTCCTCTTTACTTTGGCATTTTACCAAAGGCTTCCCCCTCCCAGAACCAGGGTACATGAAAATACTTTTTCTTTTCTTTTTTCTTTTTTTTTTTCCTGTAGGCTGCAGAGGAGGAAAAATAAATAAATAAGCAACCAAAGCACACAAAACTGTACTCAGAACATCCAGAGAGCTAAAAGGATAGAAAAATACATGAAATCCCAGAGTTCAACCCAGTTTTGGCACGGCCGGAGCTTTCACGGCGCGTGTGAGGTCCTGCCTGGTGCCACTTGGGTCTGCGGGAGCACCGTGGGAAGAAGCCCTCACTCCGCCGGGGCTGCCCCGTGCCCGAGAGCGCCGGGCCGGCTACCCGGACACCCCGCTTGGCCCCGGAGGGCACAGGCGGGCCGAGCTCCCGCCCGCGCCGCGGCCCCGGCGCAGCCGTTAGCGCCGCAGCCGTTAGCGCCGGGGCCAGCGCGGGCGGTGCCCGCGGCCGCCCGCCGCACTCTGCCCGCTTCCAACATGGCGGCCTGTCCGCGCCCCTTCGGCTTCCGAGCGGAAAGGAAGGCGCCAGCATCCGGCATGGCACTCGACGCGGCTTCGTCGGCCCGAATCAAATATGGCTACCCCGATACCCGCCGACACTCCCCCCCCTCCACCGTAGAAACTGCCAAGGTCCAAGATGGCGCCCGCCCAATTGCTTTGTCAGACATGAATTTAATATGGCCACCTGCCCTCCCCCGCCGTGGGGCTTCACTGCCCGGATCCACGGCGCCTTCCGCCACGCTCCTGGCGTGGCCTCGTTGCAACATGGCTACGCCCGCCTTCCCTTCGCAACGTCTGCCCTCAGCAAACATGGCGGTCGGAAGCGCCCCCTGTTTTTAGGCTCCCCACCCGCCGCTGCCTGCTGGGGCGCTTGGGGCAGATCCCTTCGAGATGGCGGCGGCGGCCGAGCTGGAGTACGAGTCCGTGCTGTGCGTGAAGCCCGATGTCAACGTGTACCGCATCCCGCCGCGCACCTCCAACCGCGGATACAGGTAGCGGCGCGCGGGGCCGGGGCGCCCCGTGCTGAGCAGGGGGCTCCGCTGCGCCCTGACATGGCGCCGGGACGGGGCGGGGTGCGCTCCGTGGGTCCTGCGCCGAGGCGGGTCTGCAGCCTGCAGCAAGGGGGGTGGTTTGTGAAAACGGCCTCCCTTTTACTCCACAGATGTGGTGTGAGCTGTGTCAGAGCTGCTTTCTCCGGTGGTAAATGTATTTTGTACCCCTCCGCCGTGTGCGCTGGCTCGGGCACTCCTGCAGAGCTGCTCACTCGGCCCGTTCTGTACAAATCAACAGAGGTTTAGGAGGGAGAGACTTGTGTCTGATGCCCGCTGAGCTGCCTGTCCCCTCGCTGTCGTTAAGCAGCCAGGCAGGCCTGGTGGGGACGTGAGCACCTGCAGTTTCGCTGCAGGTGACGTGTCTGATGTCTCTGATAAGTCTGTACCAAGTCTGCGGTATGGGCTCTGTGCCTAAAACCACGAGTATCCTCTCTGCGCTTCAGAGCTGTGGATATTAATGAGTTAATCTCACACAGGGTGAGAAAGTGCAAATGACCTGCTGGGCTTTTTCTATCAGCTCTAGCTTCTGCCCTCAGTTATAGTAGCTCTGCTCCCCAAGCCACCAGCCTGATGTGGTGTAGTAAAAGGTTGAACTTGCCCCCCTGCCTCTTGGTGTCGCTGGGGTGGAAGCAAAGAGCTGATGATTGTGACTCTTAAAAATGAAAAGGCTTCAGGGCCACGAGTTAGAAATGCCCTGTGTGTCTTTAGCCACAAACAGCAGAATGTGCCCGTGGGAGCCGCTTCCACGGACTTCCTGGAGAAATAGTTTATGCTCTGGGACAGCAATAGTGTCAGTAGTTCCTTTCCCACTGTAGAAGCCTGTAGGATTGACTCTCCTCCCCCATTTTCTTGCAAAGAAGTTAATGGGCCAAATCAGATGACTTGTATGTGCTTGTGTGTGCGGCATCTTACCGAGTTTGAACAACTGCCTCTGGTTTTAGAGATACGTGATGCATTTGACAACAATGGAGTAAAATAATGAAGTCTTTTTCAGCCTACTATAGTTGATTTAGGTCTTCCTGAAGTTCCCTAGTTGCTTACTAGTCGCTTTTAAGCTAACTGTTTCAGCAGAGCTCTAGGGCATCAGTCTCTCCTCATCTGCAAGTTTGTAAAGGTACAGACAGGGATTTTATGTTCTCTAGACTATATCTATTTTCCTTTACCCAAGGGAAAGAAAGGCCATTCAGCGTACACAGGAGACTCAGGTAGCAATAGAGAGCTGCTGAGACCCTCAGTGAGGAGCTGTCCCTACGATGGAGAGGAGCCAGCAGACTCCAACACTCCACAGGGAGAGAGAAGTAGAATAAGGCAACTGTATGTGATGAAGTTTTGGGAGCTGAGGCTTCAGCTGTGTTGTTTGGGCAGAAATGTAATTGCTGAGGTACTGTCAGTGAACAGTTGCTGTTCTTTCCAGGGCTTCTGACTGGAAACTGGACCATCCAGATTGGACAGGGCGGCTTCGTGTGACCTCCAAAGGCAAAACTGCATACATAAAACTGGAGGATAAGGTTTCAGGTAAGGGAATGGTTGTGGCTGATCGACATTATAAATGTGATTGCTGCTTATGAGCCGGTGCTTTTAAGTCAACTGGAAGTGGTACATGGCAGCAGCAACAGTGTTGTTGAAAAAAATGTTGAAATGTCTGTTGGAAAGGGGTTGCTTTTGTTAACACCCCATTCTTGTCTGTAGGGGAACTTTTTGCTCAGGCTCCCATAGACCAATACCCTGGCATTGCAGTGGAGACTGTGACAGATTCCAGCCGCTATTTTGTCATTCGGATTCAGAATGGGACTGGTGAGTCCAGGAGTCTTGCACGGCCCAAGGGGCCCATGGACGGTGGAAGAAAGTTAACCTACTACACACTGAGCGTGTGCAAGTGGATTGAGATGATGTTGTGAGTGCTGGGAAGGTTGGAGAGCGTACCTGAAGCAGTGGGAAGGCGAGGTTAGCAGAAGAGGGTTCTCTGTTGCTCAGAGCCCAGGGCCTGAGAAGGAGGATTCAATTTTGGAGAGTGCTACGTGGCACGAAGGGTGCATCCTACAGACGAGGAACAACGAGATGCTGTGTGCCTGTGTTGTCCAGCTGCAGAGCTGTCAAATGAGGTAGCACAGAGAAGCATAGGAGAAGCAGAAAGATTTGGGGGTGAATGAACATGGGAGTATCTACGCAAGATATTTTCAATAACTCCTTCCGTCTCCTTGTTAGGACGAAGTGCTTTCATTGGCATTGGCTTCGTGGATCGAGGTGACGCGTTTGACTTCAATGTCTCCTTGCAGGATCATTTCAAGTGAGTTGTGCTTCCTGGGTGCTGTTTATCCCCTGGCCTGTGGAATGCAATGGGCAACTGTGAATGGTCATTTAGGACAGAGTTTTTTGGGATAGTCTTGAAGCCCAGCTGTGACTCCATCAGGGACGCTTGAGTGTGCTGTCAGCCACATCACAGACTGAGGGCCTGCTAGGGTCACATCTGTAAGTGTAAAGTTTGGGTTATGTGATGCTACAGGTGTGGAGCTGGACATTTGTTTGGGGGAGCAGGATGTGTCTGAGCTTTCTGCTGTGCTATTTTGCTTTTGGCTGTGCTATTTTCAATTTAGGTGGGTGAAGCAAGAGACTGAGATCTCCAAGGAATCCCAGGAAGCTGACACACGTCCAAAATTAGATTTAGGATTCAAGGAAGGACAAACCATCAAACTGAATATTGGGGTAAGGAATCTGGTGGCCCTGGCCTCTCCCTCTGGATTTGCCAGTTGAGATGCTTCCTCACTTGTCCTTTCTTCTCTATGTAGAACATGGCTACCAAGAAAGGAGGGGCAGCCAAGCCCCGCACGCCGGGCTCAGGGGGCCTCAGCCTGCTCCCGCCGCCACCGGGAGGCAAAATTGCCGCCCCTCCTGTCCCTTCCCCCTCTTCCTCAGCCGTTGTCAACCACGTCACACCGCCGCCTGTGCAGAAATCCAGCAACGCGAGCAGTGCAGGTGAGCATCACCATGGGGCCGTCAGGCTGCGCAGAGGCCCTCGTAGGTGCACAGTGAGGGCTGAGACCTGCCCCAGGGAACTGGGGGCCAGGGCACCATCACTAGCGCAATTAAAAGTCCTGTGAGGCATTGTGTGCCCTGAGGGCTTTACCTTTGACCTGAGGGTTTCTGTGTTTGTTTGACGAGAATATCTGGTGGTTTTCGCTCGTAAGGAAGAACAATATTTTAATTCCTGTGCTTGCAGTAGGAGAAAGTATGTGACTTAAGCAAAATGACCTGGGGAGAGGGGAAGGAGAGGGAAATGGATTAGATATGCAACTTAAATGTTTAGATTTTCTGAGCTGATTTGATGGGTGCTGGCAGACTGTATGAGGCGTCCAGAAAAGCACTGCCATGTCATTTGCTTTCCGCAGGAGAGTAGATCAGCCTGTAGTTGTTGTTGAGAGATACAGGAGAAAGTACTTCTTTACAAGTTTGCAGTAGCGAGACAGACAACTTTAGTAACAGAAAGAGTACAGAAAGTATATGCAAAGTATAGAAAGAAATGCAAAGTATAGTGAGATTGGGCATAAGCTGGAGACCTTGCTGAAGCTTTCTAGGTATAGATGTGTGTGAAGAAGGCAGAGACTTTAGCAGTGACGTATACAGATCTGAGTGCAAAGAAGCCAAAACCTTCTGCTTAGAGTGATTCATACTGGTAATGATGCCTATTTGGCTTGTGATGGCTGTGCCCAGTAGTACTGGGTCTGAGCCTTATGTCTGCTGGGAGAGGTAATGTGTTGGTTGGTGTGATAGGTAGGGACTGACTAGTTCTGGAAGATGATGCTGGAGGCTCAGTGCACATTTATGGAAAGGAGCTGTTATTACAAACTTAGTCCTTAAACTCTTACCGTCCTCTTTCTGAAGGGGAAGCTGAAGTGTGTTTAAAGATGCTGTGCCACTGGGCACAGTGCCAATGAGGAAAGGTTGTGTACAGTGACAATTTAAAAGTCTGTAGGATTTTTCTTTTTGTTTTGTTTTCTTGATTACTCCTGACAGGTTTGTCTTTTTTTTTTCTTTCTCTCTCTCTCTCTCTCTCTCATGCCTTAGATATTCTGTTAGACTTGGGCACACCTGTACCTGCATCGAAGGCACCAGCTACTGCAGACCTCTGGGGAGACTTCAGCACTGCATCCAGGTAAACTGGTGGAGGAAACAGCCCCCAGTAAGGGCAGAGTCTGGTGAAGGGCAGTGGCAGAGCTATGGGCTATGAAATCTGGTATTAGATCTGCTTCTTTGATCGTCCTTCCTTTCTTTCTTTCAGTGCTGTTCCTAATCAGGCTCCTCAACAATCCAACTGGGTCCAGTTCTGAATGGTCAAAGCAGTGGAATGGAACAAACTGGTGACCAAGAGGCTCCAGAAACACCAAGTGGGATCAGAGGGGGATACAAAACTCTCTAGTCTTCAATCAAAAACAAGTTGGGACAATCCCTCCTTTTTAAAATAGATCTTCACTTCAGTCAAAATGTACTAATTGAATCCCATGCTGAAACCTAAAGAGAACATACTGACTGCTCATGTGGTGGGCAAGGAGGAGAGGTAGCCTCATCTCTTCTACCCACCTAGCTGTTACATGGCACATCCTAGCTCTTTTTTCCCCCATGTCTCCATACAGGGAAAGCAAGAATGCTGAGGAAGGCTGGTACAGGCCTAGGTTGGGTAGGTGCATCTGGGTTCCTTTTCCTCTAATAATCCCCTGGTTATGGCCTGTTGCTTTCTGTGGCTGCTTTCAGCAGTGACTAGAGTCTATGCAGCTTGGCCTGTCATGCTGAGGGCAGCTGTGTTTGGCTGTAACTCACAAATGGAAGCTGCAAGGAGATGGGTTTTGTCTATGTCTTGACGTCTCAGCACAAAACTCTCTTTGGTAGGAGTGAAGTTGCCCAAGCTCACACTAACCTTCCTCTGCTTGGTGCGATTCTGGGTAGTGCTGGTGGTTCTGCACTCTTGTGGGCAGGGCATGCAGGACACTGAGCAGGCCCACTGCTGCCACTGTGTTGTGGCTCTACATGGGCTGTCGTGAGCTCCTTGTTTGACTTGTGGGTTCATTGGAGGAAATTCTCTCATTATCACTTCCCCTTCACGCTCCCTCATGCAAAGGTGCTCATGTCATTGGGCTGTTTTAATTTGGAATAGTTTTAAAACAAGCAAACAAAACAGAAGAGAGAAGCCTTTCTATAATTTAGTAGTTACTTACAGTAAGTGATAATCAGGTGACTGCCGCTCAGCACTTCATGTTCCTGCATCACTGTCCTGAGCCCTGTCTTTGTGTTTGTCAAGCAGAACACATAATAAATTTGCACTCCCACAGCTGGAAGAACCACCATGGGAAAATGGGATATTTTCTAGTGAAGTCCCCTTACACCCTGCACCCATCATTTGGGAAAGAAATGTATAGGAGGTCCAAGCCAGAGAGCTGTTACAGCTACATTTTCCCACCTGATTTCCTTCTTGTTGTGGACCTTCTGAGGCTAAGCTCCTTAAAATGTGATCTGGTTGTTGGATTTTTTTTTTTAATGTATCCTGAAGGTTATCTTCTTTCCTGTGTGTTTTAGGGAGTTAGAAAGTCTGAGGCAGAAAGGCCTTAGTCTCTCCTGTTCCATTTGTGAGAGATTCCTTAGGCTTCCCTAGTCTGTGAACTATTCCACCTGCAGCAGCTGTGGATGTGATGTGGGGTGTGAGTCTGCTGGTTATGTGGACAGCACTCCAGAGCAGGCTAGAGAACACCATCCCTACCATGCCAGCTGATTAGCAAAAACACTAGTAGTGAAGATGGTCTCAGTGACCTCCCTGTAGCTCTGACCCACTTCATGGAACACTGGAGTTTTGTACTTCACAGGAAGGCTTCTTATTTTGAACACTCAACCAGCAGTAATACTTTTGTAACTGGAATAAACTGTACAGAACCCTTGCAGAGTGTAATTTTGCCCTCCGGGGGTAAAATTTCATGATGAGGCTCTTAAAGATAGAGTAGTTATTGGTTTACACCTTGTACTTGCAAATCTCTTTCTGTCTTCATAACTATACTGAGGGCATTTTGGAGACAAAGTTTTGCTTACACCATTCCTCTGGGAAAATTAAGTTTTTGTTTTTAAGTAGCTCTAGAGCTGCTGCAGCTCCATATGAGGTGGAGATCAGACTGTTCTTGGATGTATTTTCAATCACTTACTACCGTTGTCTCCTTTAGTGTTTCCCCCAGCTTCCTCCCTGCACCAGTCACTCCCATGTCTGGCTGTAAGTCAGCTCCCAACCTCTGAGTTTGTGATCTGCGAGCTGTCCATTTTCCTCCCTTGCGTTCCTTAGCCTAAGCCATGGCCTCTGCTGGCCATCTTGCTTTTTCATGCATCATTGTCAGGTCATGTCATTTCAAGTACATATCATTTCCCCAAACCAAGGAAGTTCATAGCACCAATTAGCAACCAACCAGGAGCCTCTTATTCTGTGTTCTGTCTTAATTAGTATTCTGGAGATAATATACTATGTATTTGAATAGTTGAAGAAGTAAAAATAAAAAATATATGTATATAAAGCATAAAATGTACTGGTGCAAAAAGCATAAGATGTACTGGTGCAAAAAATGGTTATTAAACAAGTAATGTTGGGGAAAAGAATGTTGCGAGTTTTCTACATTGTTGAATTGTTGCTTTGGCATCTGCAGATTGAAGGTTGAGTCTCCAACAACCCCGCTTCTTCATCGTGGCCTGCAGTCTGGACAAGATCAGCCTTAGGACTGATGGCAATTCAACCTATGCTAGGCAAAGCCTGGAATAAGCAGATACAAATGGCCTAAGGCTTTTTCTAATGTTTTAAACAAACAGAAAACTACCCTACCCATGGGAACAAGCTTGGCTGTAGGTGCAAGGATAAAACTAGAACGTGGGAGAACTTTCAGTTGTCCCGCTACTTAGCATATTAGATGGGTGGTTTCTACAGCTGGGGAGGTTTGTCAGAATTGATTCTTGCAACCCCTGTAAATGGGAAGTAGCCTGGGCTGGCTGCAGAGATAAGTAAGGTCAACTGAGTGGGCTCTTTGTCAAGGAGGTCTGGATGCCCTGAAGGGTAAGCTGGGAGCTGTGAGTTGGAGCAAGGGGAAAGAGTCGGAGCAAGGCAGGAAGCCAAACTCCCAGAAGATGGAGAAGGTGCTCAGGGCTGACACACGTATATCTTTGGTTTGTTTGAGTCTAGTTAAAGCCATTTCTTCTTGCACAGTCTCATTTGCTCAGTCTTCCTGTGTGAGGACAGCTGAGTTCTGCACAACCCACAGGTTTTGCAGCCTGCTGCAAGGTGGGAAGGCACCAGTAAACACTAGGTTTCATAAACCTCTTCTAGCTAGGTTCTAGCGTCTGTTGCAGTCTAGGAAAAACAGTGTTTCCTTCAGATCTAGGAGCAAAGCTGTTATCCCCTGGGGTCAGAGGTATATCAGGGTAAGTTAAGGTTTTATACAATCTTTGGGAAGATACTGATGAGGAAATATGAAGGATTGTCTCTGTGTGAAGGCATGACTATCACTTTTGTGAGCCCTGTGGCCATAGCTTGTCCACACAGATGCTGTGTGCTCTCTCGAAGGCCACAGGCTTCATACTTTCTATATAGCTGTGTTGAACTTCCTTCAAAAGGGGATTATTTTTTCTTTTTTTGGATACGTGAGGTCACAGCTCTAGGACACAAGGCCTCTTTTCCTCGGTAAATTCCATTTTTACGCAATCAGTTCAGCTTCATTTTCCAAATCAGTTAGGGCACTTCTCTGCTACTATGTGGACCTGTTTGCAAAATTTAGTGAAATTGGCTATGAGGTAAAATATCTGCACGTATTACCTTGCTAAAACTTCCCTGGGAAATAGAAGCTGAGGTTAGTCAGGGGAGAAAGAAAGTTAGTGTCTCCGCTTTGAAACAGGTCACTGGATTTGGCAACCCAGGACTTAGATTTTGGCCCAGATTCATCTTGAATTCAGATGTAATGCAGCTATGGCAAGCAGCTGCAGTATCATCTGTATCTAATCTCCAGCTGTTTCTGGCCTTGAGATGTGTGGCTCAGTCCAAAAGGGGAAGGAGGTGAAGGTGTGATGTTCTCCATGAATGACACATAACAGCTGTGGGATAATGCATATGGTTGTGTCCTCTGTTGGCTTTGATCGGATGACTGGTTAATTAGGGGAGGAAAACGTATCATCCTTCCTCTGAGAAAGCAGCCCTGGGTTAACAGTTTGTGGAAAGAAGAGGGTTAGGGACTCTTGAGGGATTCTTATCTATTTGAAGATTCTCTGGATACCGTTCTTCCTTCTCTTGTTCCAAAACCGCCAGTACTTGAGGGATTTTAGGAACCCCTCATCACAGAACACGTCTTTGTCCCATTGCAAAGGTGATCAAAATCGATCTCTCCCAGCACAGCTGACTTTTGGGCATGCTCCTTTCTGCTTGAACCTGTTCTTTCTAAAACTTAATAGAGACGAGGATGTACACAAACCCTGCTGGTAAGGAACTTTTGTTTCTCATATTTTCTAGGCTCCCTTCCCTCCACTATATCCTCTTTGGGACTGTAGTTATACAATGAGGAGAACTGTTGGACTTGGTCAAAGTGCTAGAGGATAGCCCCAGGTGTTTTTTGTAAGGAGGCAGTATTGGTGCTGAGCCCTGCCTATGTTGATGGCTGCCACCTGCCAGAGATCAGTGTGGATTTTTCCTAACACCTCCCTTTTCTTCACCTCCTTTCAGTTCTTCTCTGCTTGCCCCTTCACCAGTGGGTGCTCTAATTCCCTCGTCTCTGAGCTTTCACCACTCCTTTTCTTCCTAGGTCTCCTAGTAGCTCCTCATTGGACTCGGTTTATTCCACCATCAGCAGAGTTCTCCCCCTTCCAGAAGAGGTCACTTCTCCTTAGAGCTCTGGACGGAGTTGTCAGTCTTGTGCTGGGAGGACACGTTCAGTGAGAGCTGTAGTGTCCTGACCCTCCCTGACTGCGCAGGGACTGAGCTATTTCCTCACAGCCTGGTAGATACTTACTTGCTGCTGGATCCTTTCTCACCAAGTGAATGCCTCAGCAGCGCTCAAGGAACAATTTTACTGCCCAGCTCCATTTCAGTCTCTCTCTTCTCTCTGACTGCTCCTTTTTCCCTCCCCCCGATGTTCAGTTGTCCTCAAAATCTGTTAAGAGGCTTCTACTTTCAGTATGCATAGAAAAAGATTTAAAAACTAGGTCTGATGGCTTCAAATAGTTGCTTCTGAGACTTTTTTGCATTGTGTTTTGGGGGTTTTGTATTTAATGGAGTTCATGGGCCTTTCAGTTTCCCTCCTTTCAGTGCAAGGTCAGATTGCTGAAGGCTGTGTACTGATAATCTCTTTAGTTTTACATTTTGACCACACCAGCTTCCTTTTGCCTGATCTCAAATCTGCTGAAGAGGTGCTAGGCATTGGCTTTGGGCTGTCAGTCTGACATCCACGTGTAATCCCCATCACACCTGTAGTAACTGAGTTCTCTTAGCTGCGCCTATTTTTTCTGAGTTCTAACAAACTTCTCATTTCCCTGCAGCTTCCTATATAGCTGTGTTGAACTTCTTTCAAAGGGGATTTTTTTTTCTTTTTTTGGATATATGGAGTCACAGCTGTAGGACACAAGGCCTCTTTTCCTCAGTAAATTCCATTTTTACGCAATCAGTTCAGCTTCATTTTCCAAATCAGTTAGGGCACTTCTCTGCTACTATGTGGACCTGTTTGCAAAATTTAGTGAAATTGGCTATGAGGTAAAATATCTGCACGTATTACCTTGCTAAAACTTCCCTGGGAAATAGAAGCTGAGGTTAGTCAGGGGAGAAAGAAAGTTAGTGTCTCTGCTGCTTTCTGTTCAGGCAGCTGGTGCTTACAGAGCTCCAGAATGACCATGAAAAGGCAGCAGCCTCAACCTCAGTAAGGAGGGGACTCAGAAATACTGCGCTGAGCAAACAGGGGAATCCTAAGAAGCTGGGGATTGCAAGGTAAATGGGAGTTGTAAGTGTGGGGGGTGTATGGAAGTATCTAAGCAGGGTTGAGTAGAAAGACATATGTGAGGGAACACAAGTATCGTGGGAGGCCCTGGATTTGCTGCACTAGGTGGGAAGGATAAACATGCAGGGAGAAATGGAGGAACTGCAGTGTGACTACTAGGAAACAGAGCTTGCAAGGCTTCAGTGCTCTGCAAGGAGCAGATTTACTTTGTGTTTGTTTGTTATGTTTTGTTTTTTCCATTCCTGCGACTACCTGCTGGGTTTGCTTCTGTTTCAGTTCCCACTCTATTACTTGTCAGCAGTGCTGATCAAATTCAAAGGCATTGATTTCAACATCAGGAGTATTCTCTCGGTGTTGTTGCACAGTGCCACATATTGTGTCCTGTGGAGGTGTAGTTCACAGTTGAACCTTGACAGCAAGCAGAAAATCTGTTGATGGCTGAAAGAAGAATTGAGCCATCTCCTGATGTCTAGGAGAGGTGTAGTATATTTTAATAAAATCAACTGAATTTACATATAAGATGCATAAGCAGTGCTTGCAGATTGTAGTTCCTCTTTTTATATGCTGGTCCATCTAAAATCCTTCCAGGAAGTAAATCTTTCTTCTGTAAAACTGAGTCTGCCATGACTTGGCTATGGGCCAAGCAGAGGATTACTCTAGCTGCAATCTCTGCATGAAATTGCAGAGCATAACTAGGCTTCAGCAACCACATAGATAGTGACCACTTAGGTCCTGCCTGGTGGACATGGGTATGCATAGGCATGCTTAGGTCCTGACAAGCCTGATGACAAATGGATGAGGAACGGGCTTGTTGAAAAGCCAAGAAGGCTGCATACAACCTTCCAAGAGACTGGGCGCCTGTCCTGCAGCCGATCTGGTTGCATACAGGACTAAGTCACTTTGTATGCAAATTAAGAAAAACGTTTAAAAAAGAAAAAAAAAAAAAGAAGTCAATTCGAGAGGTATGATGATTTTATAGTAGCTCATGGAATGAGTATTCCTTAGTAAAGACATACAGCTATATATGCCCTATTCTGTTTAGGAGTGGCTCTTCTCAATAATCTGTGCACAAATGTCTACTACATCCCTCCTTTGCCCTTTACCAGCTGCCACACTGTGCACCTCTTTTCTCTGATGTGTGTTCTTCTTTGCGCAGCCCTGTTTTACCTTTGGCCCGTGCTGTGTGATTTTCATGCCAGCTCCCTGGGTATCCAGCTATCATGTCCACCTGGCCTGCTTTGAAGAGCTTCCTGTCAGGCAAACTACCTAAGCAAGCAAACTTCTTTCTTCAGCTTTTCAAACTTAAAAATGGAGTCCAACTCACTGAAAGTAAGGTGTAAATCAAGCTGCGATAGAGATCTCTTGTGGGTAAAACTCTTCCCAATAACCCCTCAAGCCATATTTTATTTCTCTTCCCTATTTTTCCCTGGGTATGTCAAACATGATTTTTATTTCTTCCCCTGCCTAAGGCTAGAACTTCCCAACCTCATTTCTCCAGGAAAGGTTACTTGTCTGAGATTTCTACTGATGCTGGCTACTAACAGGGGTTCATTTCCCAGGATGAGATAAGGCATATATCTGATATAACAAATACAGCTGTTAAGCTATGTAGAAGGTTAAGCTATGTACAGTATTAAGCTATGCAGAAGGTCAAAGTGGATTAAGACAATAGATGCTGCAAACCTTTAGGTAAAAAACGGTAAAATCAGTGGTAAAAAAGAAGAAAGACAAAAATAGGTGAAGAAGTGAGGTTAATTTAAAAAAAAAAGAAGAAGTGAGGGAGAGACAAGATCTCAAAAGGGAAAATTATTAGCTAGAAGCTGAGTTGTGTTTTGGGGAAGGAGGAGTGCAACTTCCTTTTCAGCTGCTGGGTTCTTGTTTTTCGTTTCTCTCACAGGAACTTCCAGTCCTGGGGCTGACTTCTTCGGCTAAGAAATCAAGATCTGTTCTGAGTGGTTCTAAGCTCCCGGCAATTCTCAGATTATCTACAGTACTTCTAACATTCTTTGCCTTTCTTCACAGGCAAAGAATGAAAGAGGAGTTGGAAAAGGCTGTGTGACTTGCTGATGTCTTCTTCTGAAACCAGGGACCTGGAAGTCCAAGCTTTTATGTAATAAACCCAAGAACAGGGATCAGTAACGTTGTGATTGAATGGCATCAGAAATCACTTATGCTGAGGTGAGGTTCAAGAATGCATCACTGTCTGCAGAGGTCAAAGGTAAGGAATGCATGGTGGTTGAGGGAAAAGAGAGCGGGAGAGAATGGGGTGAGGAGCAGGGGATAGATAGTTTTGATTCTTGGACTGTGTTTTCTGCCTGTTTTGACAAAAGGATGAGGCAGATGAGTTGTCTGGCACTACTTAAGTAGGAGACTAGAGGAATTTTCAGGTGGGAGGATTAAAGAACATTTGCAGGAGGAGGAATATGAATCTTTTAGTAACAGGGAGTTGATACATGAATGAGGGTGGCCAGTGGGAAGACAAGCAGCAAATCAGAAAATGATTCAGGAAGGAAAGTATTTTGCCTCCCCTAGTGCGCCTGGTTACCTTACCAGCAGCACTGGTGAATGGTAGAGGTTAGAGGGCACAGGATGTGTGCTGTAGAGTAGTAACACTTAGCACTGTTGTGATAGAGGTAGTAGCTGTTTCTTTGCATGTTTTTCTAGTCTTATCTTGAGTTAGAGTGACTTCTTTTTTTTTTGACAAGTATCAAATACAAACAATGGAGACTGTGGTTAATAACAAATGATCTGCACCATCACAAAGGCAAAGGGAATCCCAGGGTGGCAAGTGGCAAGAAATAAGCCATAAGAATCTGCCTACTGCTGCTTTGGTCTCAAAGAGTGAGGCTACAGATTCCTGTGTCTGGAGAATTTGGGAGTGGGAAACCAATATGTCTCCTTACATTAGAGCAGGCATCTGCACCCTATTGAGAGATGACACTAGATGTGGAAACAGTTCTGTGGTCTTTTCTTTGGTTGTGAAATCGTTCTTGCAGAACAGGGACACAGAAATCAAAAAGAAGAAAGGGATTGAACAAAACATCCTGATATATATTTCAGAGGAATTATCTGAGACTTGGAGGGAGATCTGATTCTGTGATTGATGCTTACTGCTCCCGAAAAATAATTAACATGCCAACAACAATGTGTTATTTCTATTAAAATCATGATTACAAAGTGGTGCTTTTTTTTCGAAGCTTTCTGCAGATTTAAGGCCTGTTCTAATCAGTGTACATACTGTAGTCATTATCCCGCAAATAGGAGCACACAGATGTTTGATCTCAATATGTGGCTTGCTGCTTCTACCCTGCTGCTGTGCAGGACCCAGAGGATTGGAAGTGTTTATATACATACATTTACATATCTTCATTGCTGCAAAAGACTTACTAAATTAGATCTTTACCTTGATTTCATAGTTCCCACACAGAGCAGGCATCAGCTTTGTGTTTCTTCCTTCTCTGCTCTGAGGTGTGAGTCATGGAAATAAAGCATGCATGTACACATGACTAGGTGCCAGTAAAGCTTTGATGAACTTAGATCAGCTGGTGCACAGTTACCGCTAGCATTTCCATCATGATGAACTGGTAGTGATGGTAGTTCCATGTTCCCCATGATCTATTCCAAAGATACCTGATGCAGCTGTGTTTGTTGATGACTAGCTCATCCATGGGTTTAGGTGTGTGCTCAGGTTCTGATTTTGGGTGGACCTGTTCAAGTGATCCTGTAGTGCTTGTAGCTCATAAGTTGAAGCCAGCGAAGGATTTAGGAGTACCATTGCATATAGGGATAATGTGTCTCACAGCCTTATTACATGCTTGTAGGACAGGATAAATGATTGAAAGAATAAGGGAGGCTTCCTGCTCTGTTGCCCTTAGAGTGGTTACTCTGGCCATGCTGATTCCATGTTGGTAATAGCCAAGCTCACCTGGAGTTGCCTGTTTTTACTGTCTTCCTATTACATCCTAAAGACACCAAAAGTGGTGGTCTTTGGAAGAGAGAGAGGTGAAGGTTGTCAAACAACCTGGCTGTGGCAGGAGAGGGCAGGCACTGCTGAAGCATGCAAGAGTGCAGTTAGGGTCCCTGAATTTTCCAAACAGGATTTCCCTGATAGAAACAGCAGCATCTGTGCTGCACAGCACCTGCTGCTGGATCCTGTGCACTAAGGAGATGAAGGATATACTGGCTGAATAGCTACCATGTGCTCATCAGGTCTGATATATTATGATCATGCCAGGCTTGTTAAAAGCATGCAGACTAAATGTAGGAAGCATTCTGTAGGAAAATTGGCCTGCTAGGAATGCCAAGATCTATTTCATGTTTGTTATGTTGGTGAAGTGCATGCATGCTGCCTGTGGTCCATGTGCCATCTTAGTTTGGTGAGTCCAGGATGCAGAGGTGTGACTCAAAATAGGCTGAGCAGTTCATCTGTAGACATGTAGGACATCAAAAAGTTAGGTGTCTTGCTCAGAGTTAGGGTCTGAAGCTAGTGGTTGGATTCTGTAGAATGATCCAGGTTCATGTTTTCACTACAGACCAAAGCTCTTGCTGGAAAAACATGATTTGACCAGGAAAAATGAGTCTTATCTACATATGACCTTTTTTCCTTTTTTTTTAATAATGAAAGATGATACTTTTTTGCCTAGCTGTAAAACACACAAACACACACACATGGACACACCATTTTGAGAGGCAGTCATGGAATTTCTCTAAATCATGTATTTCTAGAAGTCTTGCAACTCATAAGGCATGACTGTCAAGCACTTGGGGCTCATAGCTGATGCGGGAGATTCAAGCTGAACAAAGAAAGAGGTCTGTCCAAGCTCAGCATAAATATCAATCCTTCTCAAAACGTCTTTACTTTGTCCTACAGACAGTGCTGCTGTTGTCTCTTTCCACCTCCAGTTTTCCCCAGTTTGTGTCCCTAATGCTACCTAAAACAGTCTCCTACAAAGTGTTTGCTTCTCTTTCCCTGCGATCCGTTCTCCTCCTTGCTCTGAAACTTGCTGGTATGAGCAGTGTGTTTCTGGACAAAAGTCAGTCTTTCTCAAGACTGAATCTTAGTGTGGTTATTTGGGTACTTTGGTGGGTACCCCTCTAGCATCCAGCCTAATACAGCTTAGTTTTGCTATGGCAAGTCTTGGAAAACAGAGGTGAGAAGGTCTTGTTGCAGGAAGTATATTTATTATCTTCTAGTGATTTCAGGCCATCATATCTTTTCACTTTTTTTTTGACTCTGCCCTTAATGAGCTTTTATCTACCTCTTTATATCCAGAAAGCCCAAAAGATAAGAAATAACTAGATATACAACATGTTTTCTGGGGAGAAGTCAACATGAAATCTTGTGAAAATGTCTCAAGTAACACAGTAAGAGTAATGTGGTATTTGGTAGCCCTTGACTCGGAGAGACATGGTTTCCTTCCAGTCTTTAGAGCTATGTGAAGACCTCCAACCCAAGCAGCAGCAATTGGCATTTCTGGTTCACCAAAGGGCTAGGGCTGTAGGTGTTGCTTCTGAACCTATATTTTTGAGAGACCAGAGAGACCCAGTCTGCTCCACTCCCAAACTATATAACTTCCACATCGAGTCCTAAATTGTATTTCTTAGGGCAACTCTCTCTTGAGTTGTACATCCTTGGTATGTGGGCTGACTGAAGCAGAGCTGACTGTGTTGTTGTATTTGGTGGGCACCTTTACTTTAGCACCTCCAGAGAAGAAGACGCATGAGCATCATGCCCCAAAATACCCAACGTGGCTCCCATGGCTGATTTCACTGCTGCTCCTGCTGGTGTGCATAGCGCTCGTCGTTACACTCCTTGGTGAGTTATGTGCAGTCTGATTACCCAAAACTGGGCAGATGAGTTTGAGGGCAATGTCGGGAGAAAAGCAGAGAAATCCGTGCAAAAAGGGAAAATTTTCCAACAAGGAGGGAGTTTTTACTTTGGAATTATTTCCTCATGAGAAAGAATGCAAATCTCACCATTTGTGCTTGGAGAGACATTTGAAAGGTATGTGTTAGGAGCAAAATATTTTCTGATACTCTAAATCACCTGCTCTATGAGGAAAGACTGAAAGAGCTGGGCCTGTTCAGCCTGGAGAAGAGAAGGCTGAGAGGGGACCCGATCAGTGTATATAAGTACCCCAAGGGAGGCAGTGAGGAGGATGGTCCTGGCCCCTTTTCAGTGGTGGCCATTGATAGAACTAGAGGAAATGGCTAGAAACTAAAGCATCAAAAGTTCCACAGGAACTTGAGGAAAAATTTCTTTGCCAGTGCGGGTGACAGAGCACTGGAACAGGCTGCCCAGAGAGGTTGTGGAGTCTCCTTCTCTGGAGATCTTCAAGACCCGCTGTCGGGTTCGTTATCAACCCGTGGTGGTTGTCCGTGGTTATAGAGGGAATACTGAGGCCATCCACCTCAGGGTCAAGAAGCACTGACACCTATGAGATGATAGGCCAAATGACGTTTATTGAAATTCACTGCTGGCTCTTATAACTTCTGTCCAGGCGGAAGTTGTCTTATGTACCAATTAGGCTCCAGATATCACTTTTTGCCCTAATATGGTTAAACCCTTGCCCATTCCGTGACACCGCGAGATCTTCCGTCCGCCATTCCCTATCTCTGCTTCTGTCACGTACAACAGGTCTCGTTAACAGTACGGCTGCAACTCCCACAACGTGCAACAGGTCTCGTTAACAGTACGGCTGCAACTCCCACAACCCGCTTGGACGCAGTCCTGTGCCACATGCTCTAGGTGACCCTGTGTGTGAAGGGGGGTTGGACTAGATGACCTCTAGAGGTCCCTTCCAGCCTTAGGCATTCTATGGTTTTGGCTATGATTCTATGATACTGGGTAGTTTAGATGACAATTGCAAGCTGGCACAAGCTTCCTCCTTCAGGCCAAAAAAACAAGTGTCCTTATCAACAGATATGTAGGAGCTAGGAATAATGCAGTGTGATGCCAGATGGTTCTGTTGTACATGCCCTGTTTCTAAGAATGACAGAAAGAGCTAGATGGGAAGAGGCTTCCAGAGGTTTTCAACCTAACACCTGCCCAAAGCAGCCCCATCTTTAGAAATCCGGTGTTGCTTGGGCTTTCTGTAAGGTCTCAAGCTTCTCTGATCTGACTTTCCAAATATGACTCTGATCTGAGTCATATTTGACTGCAACATATGTCCCCCAAATCTTCCACTCTTTACCCTGAGGTCTTTTCATGAGAGTAGTAACAGACTGTTAACAGGCCATGTCCTGGTTACATCCACCTCTGAACGCTCAGGTAGGTTGTATGATTCTCTAGCTTTATTGACTAGGTCATCCTGGCTAGATCTTATGAGCCAGTTGGTGAAAGAGTCCTTGGAGGCAGCTATAGGATTCTGGGGGCGCAGAAATGTCTGTTTCTTTCCCTTAGAGGATTGCAGTTACTGCTTGGGTAATTAAGAGACAGCCAAAGTAGAGGTGACATTGAGAACTCTTAGTGGAGAAATGGATACATAATATTGAAGACAGTGCTAGCATAAGAGAAGGGAGAAAGTGGTAATCTTATCTTTTTTCCTCTGCTTTTTTTCCAGTCATTCGCTTCTCCCATAACCATGGAGAGATGAAGGCCTTGAAACAGAATGCTACGGAGTGGCTCTGTGTCTCAGCCATACCACAGAAGAAAGGTCAGTAGTACTGAATAGGTTGCAGGAGACCTTTGGAACTTAGACAATGAATGTTGGGGTCTGCTCTGACAACAAGCACCAGCAGATGCAAGGGAGGGACACTCCTGAGAAGACATGAGAAGAGAATAAGGAAGTGCTTAAATGGTTAAGGGAAAGATAAGGTGATGGTAGTGGTGTGGTAAGAGGGCAGATTAGGTGTGAACACTGACAGAACAAAAGGGATAGAATACAGTGACAGAAGAAATTTTAAAAATGGAGCAAGAATAACAGTGCAATTCAAGTTAGGAGAAGAAGCAATATTTCCTGTTCCTCGTGATTAAAAACTTTAGGATGATTACACAAAGCGAAGCAGTTAAACTAGATAAACTGAATAGTGCACTCTGTCATGGCAAGACTGGAGAATGTTACCAGACTTGCTATAGATTTGCTATGGATAAGCTCACAAATTATACTTGACAACAGTTTGAAGAAATATAAATTATTCTTGTTTGATCAAGTACTTTAGATGAGGAAAAAAAAAAAAAAAAGAAGACGACCTACAGAAAACAACTGATCATTCTCCATGGAGAACAGGGATCCTTGCTGTGACCACCATCTCTCATTCTTGGCATTGATACTCTCTGGTCTCTCCTTACACAGAGCAGGGCTGGATGTGCTGCCCAAAGGAATGGAAGTTCTTTCAAAAAAGCTGCTACTACTTATCAACAGATCATATGTCCTGGAATGACAGCAAGAAGAATTGCACTGGGATGGGCTCCCACCTGGTGGTGATCAAGACAGAAGCAGAGCAGGTAAGTGCAGGGCTGAGAGAAGTGACACAGTAGCCCTCGGATGCAAATGCCAAGCCCTGAAGGGACTCCAGAGCCCCCCCTTGCCCTTGCAGTAGAGGGGGAATGTTTTCTCTGGGTCCATTCAACCCTGACTCCCTTCTGCTACCAGCCCCACTCCGTGGAAGCTCCTGTCTCCCTGTTCTGCTCAGCTCTGCACCTCATGGACATTGCATTCTGCCTCATTTCCAGGTTTTCCTCTCTACATTGGTAAAAGAAAATATTAAGCACGGGCAAAGAAACAATTACTTCATTGGTCTGACTGCGCAGAAGGTGGGCCAGTGGCACTGGGTGGACCAAACTCCCTTTAATGTGACAGCTGCGTGAGTATCTCAGGACAGAGAATGTTTAGTGTAGCCTCTGGCAGTGCAAAAGACTAAGAGATATGAGGGTGGTTGCAGGTGCTCGAGAGGGAAGTAAGACAACTCCCCGTAAGAAGACAAGGCAGGGTAGGCTGCACAGGACACCGGGTTCAGACAAGTCTATCCCTTGCTGATTCATGGTTGTTGGTTATGACTTGTCTGTCGGTGCTGTAGGCATAGAAGAAATTGCCTCTCCCCATCAGAAGGACCTTTCAGAGCTGAGCAGCCTTGCCTGACACCCATATATATGTAGCAGCCTTGCCTGACCTCCCCCCAACCTGTATGCATGCATATGCATGGACAGGGCTGATGCTGTGGAAGAGATGGGGTGCCGGGAGAGATCTATGGGGCTACAACTGCTGCTTGTTCTTCTGGAATTTCTTCTTCACTCTCCTGGAGGAAGGCACAACCCTCTGTGGGGTGTAAGGTGCCCAGGGTGCACTGCGGTGAGTGGTTCCCAGCACCAGGAACCAATGTGCCCATATTGTGCAGGGTGTGGAAAGAAGACAGATTTCCACATGGAGACTGATGCCAGAGGGATTAGCACAGTGGAAGGAAGGATACTTCTTCTGTCAGTGAATCAATATTTTTAATTTTTCTCTTTCTTCAAGTACTGTATCCTGTTGTGGCCTTTCCCTGAAATAGCGTACAGAGTACAATGGAGAGTAAAAGGTCTGTCTCTATCTCAGGTTCTGGAGGACTGGGGAGCCAAGTAATGTGAAGAACGAGAAGTGTGTTGTAATCCACTGGAATGAAGCAAAACACTGGAATTGGAACGATATACCATGTGATGTGAGATCTTTTCGAATTTGTGAGGCTGCGGCAGCAACTGTCTGATGGAGGGACCCTCATGCTGAGTAAAATTAGGAGGTAGCAGAAGCTGGAAACAACACAGGGACATGCTGGGAGGAGTGGGAGAAGGTCTGGAGCCTGCATGTCCACTTTGCTGAGTGGGAAGATATGAGAGGGAATCATGACTGCCATGCATGCAGCACTTGCCAGTACTAATCAGTGCCCACCAGTACACCTGTCTTTCTGAAATACTATAAAACCTGAATTGGAAACAATCCTTGTTGGGAGAACTTTTCCTGAGCTGTCTCGGAGAAGCCTGTATCATCTCATAGTGGTGAACTCAGTGATTTATCACTGGAAGGTCCAGGGAACGGTGGCAAATGAAGGGACTGAGCTGTACACGAACAGAGTAAATACCTTCCTTTATATGTCATTGCTTCCATTGGGAAGAATGCATGAGGGTCACCAAATCAAGCTCCATGCTCTGTTTTTGTCCTCTCCATTTAAGTCTGGCAATGGCTGAGTGAAAATAAGTTGAGTTTTGCAGAAAATAAATAAATAAAAAATGTAGGAATGAAAGATGTCTTTAGAGCTGCTCCTTCCTCAGTCTCCTTAAGAAGAGATGTCTGCCTCAAGCTGCGGCACACAGAGAATGTCTTCTGTTTGCATTGTTTTATCTGAACAAAGATAATTTTCTACACAATATAATTGGTTTAGAAATGTATTTTAAAAGGCCATGGGCTGTGTCCAGTCCTCTGGTGGCTTCCTTGGTGCCCCTCACTCTCTCTTTTATTCTCTCTAAGCTGCAGGTCTCATATAACCAGGGTCAAAACATCTTTTTGTGCTAAGGTAGAGCCTTACACAACCACTGCAGTATAAATTTTATCTACCTACTAAGGTACAAGCTTTCAGAAGCATCCTGGCTATGTGATGGGGCTGCTGTAAAAAAACCTTTGGAAGAGTCTGGGCACAGGCAATAAGCTCAAGAGATATGATGAATATTTGTTATCATGGGTAAATGACTCGCCTGTGAGAGTAATGCAAGGTTATGGTAGGTAGGAGTCTGACCTGTGTATAGTTGACCAAATAGGAGGAGTCCTTCCCATCAAAAAACAAAGACAAACAAACAAAAAAAAATCAAAAAGAAACCCCAAAGAACAGGGGCCTTGAGTGCCACCTGGGGAGAAAGCCCACTTTCTAATGCAAAAATGATCCCAGACTGTAACTGATGCAACAGACTTCCTGGGAGCAGTCTGTATAGCTGCATAACTACCCTGGCCTTGGTGTGCTGTAAAAGCAGCAGGAAGGAGTAAGACTGAGCTGTACATAAGGTTTTCTTCAGAAGTGTTTATTGAATTGCTTTCACTTGCTCCTGAATCTTGCTGCAGGTTGTATACCTCTGCAGACAACTATCTTTCCTCCAGCAATTTCATTTTCTGTCTCTGGTGTCCACTCTTCTGCTTGCCTCAGGAAAAATCATCTGCGTAAACTTTCCTCACCAAATGGTGCTAGCTCCCTGCAGGACACTATTACATGTCTCCTGGATGTGTTATTGCCTTGTAGAAGTAAATCCTCTCTTTGTGTCCCAAAGAAAGCAGAGAATTTGTACTGGAGGAAAAGTAACCAGAAAATCTGGCTTGGTTGTAGTTTTGTGAATGACAGTGGATGGTGGTAGGAACTACTGAGTTCTGTAACGCCACAGCAGCAAGGTTGCTGCAATTCCATGTCCTTGCATCCAGTGTGTATTCCCAGTACGCACATGTGCACATGTACACTCAATATATATATATTCAGAGTTCCCTGCACAGATTTTCACAGAAAACACTCATGCAAGTATAGACAGCATGAACAGCCTGATCTTGTTCCCTTCTCTGACTGAAGAGGATGAAAGCCTGTTTGTTGGAAATATATATGTTTGCACGTATATAGAACAAGTTCCTCCTGCAGATAGTCTCAGATGTTAGACTGTTCAGTAACTGGTCCCTAGATCTCCTGGTCTCCCTAGGTGCTGAACAGTCTGTCGACCGTAGGTCCGATCACCTTCCTAGGAGCAAATCGAGTTCCCAAATAGTACGGTCAGCTATAGACCCAACTCTGGCAGTACTGGATTCACAGTCTGACATCTATTCTGTCTGATTGCCTTCAAAACAAGTAGCTGAGTTCACAAATAGCACATTTTTTTCAAATGCAACATGTAGAGAACAGGTTTCGAATGTCAGTACAGGAAATTCACTACTACAGTATGGGGTTCTTAGCTAGTGCCTAGTGTATAAATGCACAATCATCTGTTACCCAGAAGATGGGAGAGGGCTCTCAGTCTTGAGGAGTCTCCTCAGGCAGTGTCCTGACCTGAGAGGAGGAAAGGGGTTTAGCCTGTCGACTCATCCAGAAGTTACAATGGAGTCTTCCCTCTCTCCCTTCTTCCTTAGTTCCTCTTCCTCCTTTCCCTGTTCCTTCTTCCTCCGTTCTTACCACCCCATTCTTCCCACTAGATCCCTCCTTAGTTTACCTTTTATATATTTTCCTCTACATTTAGGTGCAGCTTGAATGACTCTAGTCATACTTACTTTCATTATTGATTGGTTTAAAAAAGTCTCCTGAATTAATTGAAAATCCAGAGAACGTGCTCAATGACGAGTGGTCATTATTTGGAGGTGGTTAACTTCTGGGATGAGGTTGTGTATTGGTATTATAATGAGATTAGAATGAGGAGAAATTTGAGCAAAGTCCATCGGAAGGGACTGATCTGCCACCACTATTGGCCCAGCACCAGACATCTTATTGTACTATGTGGTTTATCAGCTGTGTGGTACGATCAGGTCACCACCTCTGCAGGGAGTACAACAGAGTTTGGCCACAGTGTCTTCACTCTGCTCCACTCTCCATTCACTCATCACCTGCACGGCACCACCAGATTACCCCCTCCACAGGGAATCCAACAAGTTTGGCCATGGTGTCTCTATTCTGCTCCACTCTTCATTTACTCTTATTAATTTGTGCTAGGAGGGCAGATTATGTTGCCAAGAGAATTGTGGAGAAGTAGATTCTGCACCTACCAACCATCCTGGAAGTGGTAACTGTCTCTCACCTCAAGCAAGCCTCTGTAATGTCATAACTTCTGTTAGGTTCTATTTTTTCTCTAATTTCCCCTTTCTCAAGAAATTCTCTCACACTTACTTGCCAGCTAGTCTATCGTGACATGTGCTAGTGATTGCACTCACTTGTATATGCACCCATACACAATGCGCATGCAGCTGGCTCTCCGGTTGTTGGCCTGTCAGGCTCACAGTGACTGGTCACTCATGGTTCTTTCTTCAGTTGCTGGCACTAGGATCTCCACATACACACATGGGCACAGAGTAGAGATGAGCTCCCCTGTGAAAATAATTAGACCTAGATTTTAATAAGATAAGACTGTAGTGATCAGATGCAGGGCATGGCCAGACTAGCGTATGGACTAAGCAGTCTGTATGCATGTGAATGCCCTCTTTTGTGCCTTTTCTCTCCAGTTTCCCAAAGCTCCACTGTCTTTGTGAGGGACTACTCACCTCTTTGGACCAAAAGGCTACCATGAGTTGTGTGATGTTATTTGCTGTCCTTACTGCTGCCGTTGAGGACTATTTCATCTGGAGAGAGTCTCTCATTCTACAAAAGGACAACAGCTTTGCACATAGAGGGGTTAGTGGTCATGATGGCTTTGGTCACTTTTTTGCTTTATTCAGTAGTTTCTCTGAGAAAGAGAATCTGTCTATGGGGCATGATACACCCCAATTTGCTCTTGTTTCCATTTTGAACCATAGTGCCAAAGGTTGCTGTGCTGCTGCTTTTTCAGGGTTGGAGTTGATGCCACCTCACATCAGCCTCTCACAACCCAACAATAGGCCTAAAAGGCCATTGCAGCCAACTTCTTTTTTGAGTTCTGTGTCTCAGCCTTATGATTTTAACATGATATTCTGTTTCTTTTATTTTCTCCCAGCAGCCAAGACTTTGAAATCGTGTGATGGACAGGGACCCCTGTTCTTTATAAATATTTTCTCCATAGCCCTCTTAGTTGTGGAGCAAGGGTGAGAGACTGCCAGCCCTAGAAGTCCATATGCAGCAGCAGTCCATGGAATCCAAGAGCTCTTTGTGTTTAGCACCGTCATCAGATTTACTGTCCCCAGTCAGTTAAACTAGGTTATATCCAGGTTAATTATTTTGTCAATGGTGTTTCATTTTTGGTACTCTCTCTCCACACTCTGCCAAGTCAAAGAAAATATCGAGCACCTCTCTTTATCTTTGTCATTTGTCACTAGGTCACCTCCCCACTCAGCAGTTGCCCACATTTTCTCTGGTCTTCCTTTTGCTGCATATGCACCTGTAGCAGCTGTTGTTCTTGCATTTCATACCCTACAATCAATTTTAACTCCAGTTAAGTTGCAACTTTCCTAATTCTCTCCCTATATGCTCAGGTGACATCCCTATATTCTCCCTCAGTAACTCATTGCCACTTTCATCTCTTGCATACTCCCCTCTGCGTTTGAGTTCAGCCCAAATTTCCCTGGGACGCCCTTTTCCTGCACATTGGAATGGACAGTTCTTGTACTTTTAGGCTGTCCTTGGAAATCCCCCAGCAATCCTGTGTTTTCTTTTTATCTTTTGGAGCCACTTTTCAACTAAACCTTTCAAGATCCCCGAACAAGCTGACTCTACTCTCCTGAAGTCTGTAGCCTTTATTGTGTCATTTCCTTTGGGATCTTCAGCTCCACCAACTTCCATGCACTGCTGCCAAGTTTGCAGTCAGTCTTCACATCCTTAATCAGTTCTTCCTTATTTGAGTAGCGCTTCTGGCAGGGTACTTCACCAGCTAGCTCAAGCAACAGTGTCAAAAAAACTATCCTCAACACAAACTCTAAAAAATATCCTGGGTTGCTTGTGCTCTCCATATTTTCCATCTAGTAGAAGCTAGGGTGGTTCATGAAAATCAAGGCCTGTAAACATGAAGCTTCCTTCGTTTCCCTAAGAGGGTTTAGCTACTTGCTTCCTTGATCAGATGGACCTGCCAATAGTAGGCCAATACCAGCCAATATTATGACTATTGTCTGCCTCTGCTATTTCTGACCTGTAAGTTCCTCACCAGACTTCCCTTTGATTTTCATTCAGAAAGGATTTAAGGATGACTGGAAAAAAAAGATCTAATATGCTGCAACACTTGCCTAACAATTACAGTTGTACCTTCTTTCCACACATGAATAATGGTAAGATCCACTGCCTGGACAATAACCTTTTTCATAACACCATTCCTGCATACTCAAGCAGTGTCTACATTTCTTCCAGCAAAAGATTTCTGAAAAAAAGAGAAGCCCATCTGAAAAAAAAAAAAAAAGTATAAAAGAAGCAAGACATTTTTAACTGAGAGAACTACATGGCCACAAAGAAATCAGTCTGGTTTGACATTGCCAGAAGTTGTCCTACAACACAGAAACCTCTCTCTAGAATCAATGGCACATCTTCCTTGTTGGATGTGGTGGGTAGGAGCCCAACAGCAAAGAGTGCAATAACTTTGGTGTGTATGTAACCCTGTGCATTCTCACTGGCCTGTGAATTGGCAGGCTACACAGAGCGACATGGGCACACAAAAAGTTAAAGCACGTGCATCTCCAACAAAAAGTGTGTATGTTTAGAGGAACACACACTGCAAGAAAGGGGATGTGGTCTTGTAACCCACACTTCCTGTGAGGAGGAGGAGCTGGATGCAATTAATGTGTATGTGTGGGGATTAGAACTCCTGCTGATTAGTTATCATGTGTGCTTGGCCCTCTCTGACCAGTGGAGATAGACTGACTCAGCGCAATGGGGTGAGAGTATAAAACACCTGCTTGACTGTGGGCTGGATGAACAAGGCCAGCCAAAAATAATTAGCACGTTAGTTTTTTTTTATTATTATTATGGAGGGCAGATTGCACTGACTGGCTTGTGTTACAAATGTCTTCTGTGCACACTACAGACAACTGGGTTTTACTAGGGCTGGAGGTCTGGCTTTACTGAACAGAGAACATAGGCAGGAACCCTTAATTTTCATCCTAGTCAAATTTTTTACTTCTGACATGATTTCTAGAAACATACAAGGAGTTGACCTGTATTTCATATTCCTTCTTTTGTTGTACATAGTTCCCTTCATATGTACTGAGACTGACCAGTTAGAAGAGTTTTCTATATTCTTGTGGAATGATTTCAGACAGACTAGAGAGTGCCTGACCTGAGTCTTCTGTTTCATTTCTATTTCTCCATGGGGACTTGCAGAGACCATTTAGGTCCTAGCCAACATCCAGGAACATTTTTTTCCTGTACCTTTGAGACTTTAGAAATACTTCCTACGACTCCTTCCCCCATGGAGAGAACTGAGCAGGGCAAGGAGAGAGCCTTGGGAAGATATTCGGTGGTACAGTAGAGGTGGAGGTAGATATTGCCAGAAGAGGAAGAAAGGAGCAAGGCAATGATAAAAGTGGCCGAGCTCATAGTGCCAGCTATTGTCTGGTACAGCTACAATGCTGCAGTTTGAAAATCCCAACAGTAAATGCTTAGACCATACTGTACATTGCACTTATCTTCCAGACCACCCTGCTCTTGTATCTCTACCTAAGGCCCTGTGAAGGTATGATGTGGTTCACTCACATACTCTGCAAACATTTCAGGAGTGGTTAGAACCTGGCCTGGTTTCTGGATTTCCTCCTGCAAAAGTGAGAAACTTCTGTGTTTGATTGGTGAGGCAGCTGAATCTTGTGGACTGACAGACCACCCAGTGGCTCATTGCAGTAGGGTTAGTGTTTGTTATGAGTCTAGGCAGAGTTTCTATTTGAACATATGGACTATTGTACATCCCTTCAGATGCTGTGAACCTTGCCTTCTGCAGCACTGGACAACCCTCCAATAAAGGCACAGCATGGCATGCAGGCACAGAACCTGTCTATGAAGAGCTTTACCATCATTTTCATCTTTTGAACTCTTAGAGGATTTTGTTAGAAGACAGTTTTCTTTATCATTTCTATTGTCAAACAAAAGGTTGTTCATGTAAGAACTTGCTGCTTTATTTCAAGATAAACAAAAGGACAAGTGATATAATCACTGGAACCAAATGCGAACTGCCTACGGGCTTCTCCTTTACAATTAGCCAGCTAAGTTTATTTTGTAATCAAGGGATACATGCAGCACAGCACAGGCCTGAAGGCCAAGCTACACCTATAGCATCACAGCACGGCGTAGCAAAGCATGCACAAGACAGTCCCGTGCCTGCTCAGATTAACTGTTATGTTATGGATCACTAGCTACTCAATAGCCTTCTAGTACAATAGCCTAGGAACGCTAAACTTAAAGAACTTCCAGGCACATAGAGGACAAGAAGTTGCTCTGGAGTAGTCAGCATGGATTCACGAAAGGGAAATCATGCTTGACTAACCTGATAGCCTTCTATGATGGGATGACCAGCTGGATAGATGAAGGGAGAGCAGTGGATGTCATCTATCTTGACTTCACCAAGGCTTTTGACACCATCCCTCACAACATCCTCCTAGACAAGCTCCGGAGGTGTGGGATGGATCAGTGAGGTGGATTGGGAATTGGCTAGATGGCAGAGCTCAGAGGGTGATAATCAGCAGTGCGGAGTCAGGGGTCAGTCCTTGGTCCAGTCCTGTTCAATTTATTCATCAATGACCTGGATGAAGGCACAGAGTGCTCCCTCAGCAAGTCTGCAGAAGATACGAAGCTGGGAGGAGTAGCTGACACCCCAGAGGGCTGCGCTGCCATCCAGAGGGACCTGGACAGACTGGACAACTGGGCAGAGAGAAACCTCATGAAATTCAACAAGGCCAAGTGCACGGTCCTGCACCTGGGGATAAACAACCCCAGACACCAGTACAGACTGGGGACTGATCTACTAGAGAGTAGCTCTGCCGAGAGGGACCTGAGCATCACGGTGGACAATAGGTTGACCATGAGGCAGCAGTGTGCCCTCGTGGTCAAGAAGGCCAATGGGGTCCTGGGGTGCATTAAGAGGAGCATCTCCAGCAGGTCGAGGGAGGTGATCCTGCCCCTCTGCTCAGCCCTGGTGAGGCCACATCTGGAGCACTGTGTCCAGTTCTGGGTTCCACAGTACAAGAGGGATGTGGAGCTGCTGGAGAGAGTCCAGCGCAGGGCCACGAGGATCATCAGGGGCCTGGAACATCTGCCCTATGAGGAGAGGCTGAGGGAGCTGGGCCTGTTCAGCCTGGAGAAGAGAAGGCTGAGAGGGGACATGATCTGTGTGTACAAGTACCTCAAGGGAGGCAGTGAGGAGGATGGGGTCAACCTCCTTTCAGTAGTGGCCACTGACAGAACAAGAGGAAATGGCCACAAACTTAAGCACCAAAAGTTCCACAGGAACTTAAGGAAAAATTTTTTGACAAAAAAATGAGGGTGACAGAGCACTGGAACAGGCTGCCCAGAGAGGTTGTGGAGTCTCCTTCTCTGGAGATCTTCAGACCCGCTTGGATGCAGTCCTGTGCCACATGCTGTAGGTGGCCCTGCGTGTGCAGGGGGGTTGGACTAGATGACCTCTAGAGATCCCTTCCAGCCTTAGGCATTAATGAATTGAGCAGGGATTGGGGAAAACATCTGACCAACTCTTCTGGCTTTTGGGATGAGGGGAAGGGGACAGGGGACCAATATTTCTTGAAAAGAAAAGGGGTTACAGGTCCCCTGCAAGAGGGAGGGTGCTGTGTGAGGCACCCAACCTAGAATGGTGGGCAGTCTGCAAGGCAGACCCTTAGAGGTTTCTTGGACTGCAAAAAGTGCAAAGACAACGGGGAATGTCCCAGAGCAGCGCTGAGCCTGAGGATCTGGATGAGCGGAGTGAACAATACTGATGCATTCCCTGATGGAACAGCCCACTGCTGATTCCTGGCAGTGAGAAGGGATACTGGTTTCCATCAAAAAACAGTTCAGCAGAGTGGGAACAGACCAGTAGTTGGCACAAAGGGTTCCCCTGTCTCCGTCATTTCCTGTTCAGACAAAACTGTTGGATCAACAACATTCACAGAGCAGCTGCCAAATTTAGCAGTCTTGGCTGTTATGTAGGAGAACTCATTGGCCTTGCATTACTGCTCCAGCAACTCTGTGTTCAAGCACACCTTCTCCAAAACACCTTTGAGCATCACAGCAGATGCAAGCATTGCAATGTGGTGTTTCCAGTGGCACTAGTCTATCTAGCCTTCCCTACGTCCAGACCAAGGCAGCAGTTTACTTCTTTGCTGGCTGTGGCAGGTACTTGTAGCCGATCACAAAAGCAAATCCTGATAAAAGATAAATTCAGCTCCTCAGCAGAGGCAAGGCTGGAAAAGACATCGGGTGAATGTGGACAGGGACAGGGACAATGAGCAGAGGTAGCACAAGGTTGCACAGAGAGAAGGGGCTCTCCCTGGAGAAGGAGGAGTGTTTATCTCAGGAGCAAGGTGAGGAGGTGCAGGATTTCACTAGAGCTGCTGTGCATTGCTAGTATCATCTTAGCATCTGTACAAACTGAGTGGGAATCCATCCCACTGCAATTATTCTTGTTCTCACTGCTGGGACATTTTATTAGACAATATACAGAGACAACTGTCTTGGAGACATTGCCAGCCCATTAGGTCTGCCTTGTCCTTTGTGTGGAGAAGGAATACAGAATAAACACTAGTAACTTCCATGGGATATCCAAATGAAGCTGCATCTTTTCCATAGCATCTGGGGATGGTACAGGATCATTTCCTCCCAGTTCTCCTATGTCTACAGGTTTGTTATCATTTGTTACATTAACAATCTGGCTACTGTTGTTCTAACCATTCATACAGAAATCCTTGCTTGCAGAAAAAACAGTAGTATCTCAGTACAGTCAGACTCACCTCCTTGATTATGTCTCAGTTCCTTGACCTGAAATGCAGTCTGTAATTTTCCTTTGTCCCTATAACCTATCTTAGAGTTGACTATTTTTAAGATCATCTGCTTTAGTAGGGACATGCAAGGGTGAATTAGGCACCCAACGAAGAAAGAAATATTAAGAAGAGTCGATCTCCATAATTCACTTTTTTTCACCAGTTATCTTAGAAACACTATTCTCCTTTTTAAGGTAGCGGAGTTTTGTGCTCTTTGCAGTTCTGATAACTACACAAGAGAGGATAAGGAAAATGATAGGTTAAAGGAAAGGGAAGAGAACATTTTTGTCAGCTTCTTCTAAATCACTGTCTTGCAAAAGTGCCATGGGCCAGGTCCCTCTGGATGACCCTTGTTCATCTTTCTGCCTTCTGGAGCTGGCTATTATAGACTCATTCTACTGTCTGGCTGTGAAGGAAAGGAAGCACACTGTAAGTATGGTGAAAGCTGAGGTGAGTGTGCTGTGGGACAGATTAATTTTATCTTCTCTCCCTGACTAAGGAGTGGATGTTGTGGAGACCATATATTGTTGCTGTACTTGAAATTAAAAACATGAGTCAAATTTCCAGAATTCTTACCTCAAAACTCAAAGACCCTAATTCAGACCTCAGTGGGACAAGGGTGTACTGAATGCACTATAGAAATGACAAGGCTGGCTTGACTTCTGTGACAACGCTAAACACAAAGAACCCTCAGGTTCTGTGGACTGCTGCTGTGGCACTGTTCAAGAAACGTGTAGATGAGGCACTTAGGGACATGGTTTAGTAAGCATGGTGGCAATTTGGTGGATTTATGGTTAGACTTGATGATCTTGAAGGTCTTTTTCCAGTCATAACAATTCTATGATTCTAGGGCTGGCAGTCTATCACCCTTGCTCCACAACTAAAAGGATTGTGGGGAAAACATTTGGAAATAAGAACAGGGGGATCTGTCTATCACATGATTTCAGAGTCTTGGGTGAACAAGAAACAGAGTATAATGGTAAAGTCATAAGGCTGAGACACAAAAAGAGCTCAAAATGGAAAATGAGAAGTGGCTGTGATTGCCCTTGAAGTCAACTGCTGGGCCCTGAGAGGCTGATGTGAGGTAAGGTCAGCTCCAACCCTGAAAAAGCAGTAGCACAGCAACCCTTTATATTGCTTCATTGCATCATCTGACCAACTGGGAAATGATTTAGTTAGCTGCTGGGAAAGAAGGCAGCTGGCTCTCCTTTAGTGACCCTCCTCAGTCCTTAAAGATTGAAATCAAATTCTTCCTTACTAGCCAAGGAAAAGTTTCTGACCATAGATTTATTTTTGAATCATCATCTAGGAGCATAAACATATTTTGGGATGCAAAAAGCATTTCAGTTAAGGCTTTCCACTGAAAGGACTCTTGCAGCTATGATCAGAAGAAAAGAGAAATTTGTGTTAGACTCACTCTATTTACATTCTCTGCAAAATCTTTCACAATTACTATTCTTCTCCCAGGATATTTTTCTATCTTTTTTTATAAACCTGACAAATTCAAAGGATTTACCTGAAGATCAAAGAAGCCCTTTAACACTGTAAAACTATTCAACAAACTTACAATTCTAATATTCATATTAAAAATCAAATACTTAAACAACTGCTTTATCCTGAAGTTAAAAGCTTGATAACTATTAACACTTAAAAGCTTCAACACTTAAAATCTTGATAACTATTTTTACACAAGTGTCACATGTAAATTTGATAGTTACCTATGAATTTCTCTATGCTTATAAAAATAGGTCTCTCTTCGATCAGCCCCAAAATACGGGCTCCCTCCTGCTTGTGCTTTGTATCCTCAATTAATGTTGATACCACTGAATGAAGTATTGCACCAGCAAAACTGAAAGGCAGATTTAAATAAAATAAGAAACAGCAGCAATTATCAATGATCAGAAGTCATCCAACGTCTGTGGTTTAGCATTCCAGCATTCCATGGTACATGCCATGCACGATTTATCTCTACACTATGCTGAGATCCCAACTGACTTAAGAAAAAGTGTTAAAGTATTTTTTTTTTTTTTTGGTAAGGATTGCTTCAAAAACTTTTGCCTGTAGCCCTGGGCCTCTCACTCCATTCCACGTACATCAGTACTGGCTCATATTAGTTTGTGGAATTCCATGAGCTCACAGACTCATATTATCATATAATTACTATACGATATATATATACATATATATATAAAATATATATAGTATTATCATATTATTGCCTGGAGACTAATATTCAGCAGAGAGAGAGTTAAATGAAATGAGACAGTGGGGAGCGGGGGGTCAACTTGTGTTGAGGAAGGTGAGGAAAAGGAAAGAAGCACCTCTGCATTAAAATGATCAACTTGCAAATCAGTTTGCATTCTACTTAAAAGTTTATTTTTCTTGCAGATTACATGCAGGTAGGTCTCCAGTGGAGTAAACATTTCCCAGTCCTTCAGCTGTTCTCCACATTTAATGCAATCTTGAATTCTCTTCTTTCTAAGCTGTGTTACAAGTGCATTGTAGGCCTTATCTCTTGGGATATCCAATACAATCTCACTCACACAAACAGACCGGATGTTGCAGATGGCTTCAGTGGTGGGAGGAGGAAACCCTCTTTGCCAGCTGTAGTGCAGCTCATGAATGTCCGTCAAAGGCCATTGACTCCAAAGGAGAATTTGCAGCATTGGGTACAAATTGTAACCCAGGAAGTTTCATCTGCATATGAAGAAGAACTTCTTTCCTGGGAGGGTGACAGAGCCCTGGAACAGGCTGCCCAAAGAGGTTGTGGAGTCTCCTTCTCTGGAGATCTCCAAAACCTGCCTAGATGCCACCCTGTGCCACGTGCTCTAGGTGCCCCGCTGGAGCAGAAGGAATATGGAGAAGGAGACTAGATCATCGCTGGAGGTCGCTTCCAACCTCAACCACTCTGTGATTCTGTGAAAAATATATTAATGAATGTAATATGAACTATTCAATTATTGCTAAATCCCCATAATGACCCAGTTAAAACTGTTGCATATAGACTGTTCAGTATCTTAACAGCTTCTACAGTGCTGGGTCTTCTGGGTCAATGGTGCCAGTGTTCTCTTAGAAAAGTTGGATTGCCATGAGGCGTCAACACCCTGAGTTCTTTGCCAGGATGAGTTCAGTGGGGAGAGGTGTAGGAGGTTCTTCATCCTTGATCTTGAAGTTGTTTTTATATTTCTTAAGCAGTCTGTCCTTATTGGCCCAGAGGTCACAGAATCACAGAATGATTAAGGTTGGAAGGGACCTTTGGAGATCAGCTAGTCCAACTTCCTCTGCACAAGCAGGGTCACCTAGAGCATGCTGTACAGGATCGTGTTCAGGTGGGTTTTAATTAGCTCCAGTGAAGAAGAATCCACAAGCTCTCTAAGGAACCTGCTCCCTTTGACTGTTACCCTCACAGTCAAAAAGCTTTTCCACAAATTCAGGCAGAACTTCCTGTGTTTCAGTTGGTGTTTGTTGCCTCTTGTTCTATCACAGGCCACCACTGAAAAGAGTCTGGCCCTGTCCTCTTGACAGCCTCCCTTAAGGTGTTTGTGTACATTGGTAAGAACTCCTCTTAGTCTTTTCTTTAGGCTAAACAGGTCCAGCTCTCTCAGCCTCTTCTCATATGAGATCCTGCAATTCACCTAATTAACTTTGTAGCCCTACGCTGGGCCCTCTCCAGTATTTTCATGTTCCTTTTGTCACGGGGTGCCCCAAACAAGACACTGTGCTCTAGATGTGGCTTCCTCAGGGCTGAGTAAATAAGAGGGACCACCTGCCTTGACCTCTTAGGAACAGTTGGCAACACTGTTCCTAATACACACCAATGCGTCTGTCTGCCAGGACTCCCAGGTCCTTCTCTGCAAAGCTGCTTTCCAGCAGGTCAACCTCCCACCTGTACTCTTGTGTGGAGCTATTCCTCCCTAAGGGCAGGACCCTGCACCTGCCTTTGCTGAACTTCAGGTTCCCCTCTGCCCAGCTCTCCAGCCTGACCAGCCTTCTGAATGGCAGCCCAGCCCCCTCGGTATGAACCACAGATCAGTTACATCATGACTGTACAGAAGCGTTAGACCTTTACCACTGGAAAATATGTAGAATTCACACTAAGCTATAGGAACTGGAATGCATGACCACTCAAGATGACAACTAGTGAGCACTGAGCAGTTAAATTGGTACAAAGCACATGACCTGCAGATAGCAATGACAACTGCATATTTACTGCACTACAAAGAAGAGCAAGCCCCTGCCTGAATATCATTTATTGTTCGTCCCTTAGACTCACCCTTCAGGCATACCTTGTAGCTTGTCTCTGGTCCTGTCTTTGGCACCATCTCCTTTTTTATTTTTTAAATGATTTTTAAATTCTTACAGTTCATTATTAACTGTAGCATCTTAGACCTTCTTCGGAAGGCAATTTCTTCACACGTTCAACTGAGCGTGCTCTGGCTTCTGGAAATGCTGAATTTTGCGTTTGCCTTGGTTGTTGTGGTTAAGGTCCAGGGGGAGACCGGAACATCTCTGTTACCAAATGACACTCTCCAGCAGCTTGGCTTGGGTGGATGGGCTGTACTTTTAAATTTAATCCGCAAGAGGCATCTTGTAATTATACAAGGTTCAATAAATTACCACCCATTCTTCCTAGTCTATGCAGGCACACATTTTAAATTATTAGCAATTCAGGATTTAATTTAGTGTCACAGTGGATTTTTTTTTACACTGTAGAGGCAAATGCAGAATAATGCAGTTCAGACCCTCAGGCTGATGTTCCCTGCTTTAACCCATTTTAAAATCTGGATCTAAAATGGAAGGTGGAGAAACACTGCATGTAAAAAAATAATATTAAATACTTAAGAATGTGATTAATTTAACCCATTACTGTCTCATGTAAGTAGTGTTTTTGGATTAGTTTCATGAAAGTCTGCAGATTATAAGCAATATAAACTACCAAAAAATCTATCAGCCAGTCTGTACTGTAGTGTACCATTTGCATAAAAGAAAAAGGCCATTACTGCAATTAATTCTTTATACCATTGCTGAATTCTCTTTATTTTTGACAGTATTTTGCTCAGATGCTCACTATTATAAAAGGCAGCTTAATCTTAAAATGATGCTATCATCAGCTGTGATTACAAGGTAAGGCAGCCCCCTTTGGCTATTGTGTCCCAAAAGAGCTCTACTATATATGTCTCTGCCACACATCTAAGTTCACTTCCTTTCATGCTAAGGTGATGACTCATCTTACTTTACCTAATTCATCTCAGAATCAGCCATCTCCACCTGAACTGCTCACAAAGACTCCTTTCAGAGCCACTGGAGAGGAATAGGCACCTTCAAAGAGCAATTCATACATCATCTTAGGAAGACCTGAACTGCCCCTGGAGGTAACTCCTCTGCACTGGCCCTAAAGGAAGCCTTTGGTGAGCTCAGGTGGAAAAGTTTGATTTTGGGAGGTCTAAATTAATCCTATTTTAAGATGGGATTAAGTAAAATGAATCCTATTTTATCTATTTAAACGTGTAGGTTACTTTCACAGTTGCTACTGGAGAATCAAAGGGCCCAAATTTCTCTAGTTCTCTAAGTGCTGTGAAAACAAGACGAGCAGAAACCAAGAAGCTGCACAGGGCTTTAACTGATTATCAAATCATTTAAATGTCACTGAATGCTTTATTATGAGGAAAAGGAAAAGCCATAGCTTACTGCTCTTGTCTAGCAGGAAGAGTTTTCAGCACTATTGGGCAACCTTTCATTATAAGTAAACCAACTGTAAAAATAAAGCCATTAAGTTTGAAAACCTCACCAGTGAACCTATTGATCCTTGGAATTAACTAGAACAAGAAGGTCTTCTTTTGCTGCTTTTATTTTTACTAAGGTCAATTTAAGGTTCACGTGGCCTTCAAATTGCTTCAATTGTCTTATTTGTTGCTGATACGCGAGGTATGAGCTGGGACTAGCATGCGATTAGGTGAAGCATTAATATCCTCACTAGCCCTGGCATGGTCACCAGTGTGCTCTACTAGCCACACAATTCTCAACAAGGTGCAGGAAGTGTTACCTTGCTCCTTGGAACTGGCTGATCCTCCATCTTGCTGAGCTTCTATCTTTCTCCTCTCTACTCCTTCATACTGTCATGTCAATATCTGCTTTCATAAAACCTTAATGAGTCCATGTGTTAAACCATCACTGACTACAATTACAATAAACTCATCTTGGTCTTAGTTTCTGCTCTCTCATCTTGCATGATTTGCACACAGTATTTTGCTCACAGACCAAGGTGAGCGTTGACAGGTGTAACTCATCACTGAATCATTTCAGATCAAACTGGACCTTTAGTCACACAGTATTTTAAAGTTGGAAGAAAACAGTATTTCAGTATCTGCTAAGCAGCCTCTGCATATAAACACTATGAAGTCACTTAATTTCATGATAGTAGGCATAGAAGTTCTGCATACTTAGATTAAAGATTGGGAATTTCACAGGTAATCAAATCAGTAGTGATGATCTTGCGTTCTTGAGAACATAAATGAAGAATACAAACTATGAAGGCAATTGATGGTTTCTGCTGAATTTCTGCCAGGATTGGCTTCGATTTTAAGACAGCTAAAAGATAAAGAATTCAGAGTAAAGCTAAATACATAGCAAACATATCATGCAGCATACAAGGAGAAAATGACAGGCTGTAGTTAGGTCTGAGAACCAACATCCAGATGCGTTTCCTTCATGGTCTGTATGACTTCATTGGGTCCTCTTCCCAGCTGGGTAAAGACGACAGTTCCATAGACAACTCTGTCTTGATAGGCCATCCCCAGCTCATAAAAAAAGGAGCCAGGTTTCTGTTCACTTGCTGAGAAAACTTTTGTGCCCACAAATTCATTTTAGAAGAGTTGTCTTTTGGGATGGTGGACATTTTCTGGTAGTCAGAGAAGAGTCGGATGAATGGCTCCCAACCAAAGCCCTCCTGCAACTGAGGAACAAGAACATAGAGTGTAAAATAAAAGAAATAAAAATTAAATTCTCATTTCATAAACATTTTTCCTGTGTTACAAGTAATAGAAACTTCCACAGGTTTCTGCAATGTCTTTTGGAAAAGGAGTAAAGTTAGACAAAGTCATCCAACTTTCAGGCATTAGAGGATAACTTATACCACTAATGTACAGAAAAAAAAAAAAAAGAAAACAAAAAACATTCCTACCCTACTGGCCTGCAATGGAGACAGTAGGTACATTGGGGACAGATAAAAATGTCAGCACTCATTAGCAACCAACTATGCAAGCTGATGATTTCTGCAGAATAAAGCTTCTTGTGCAGAGAAAAACTATCAGTAAATATTCAGAGAACCTGGACAGAAGGAGGATAAGAGAACAAGGAGCAGTTGGAAAACAGGACAGAGAGATTGTGGGCAGATGATGTTTTGTCTAGGAGTAAGAACAAAGGATGAAGCTACTGTTGTATAAGTAATGAGTTTCAAGAGGGAGCAGAAACCTATTTTATTGCTCAGTATGAGGTTAGCATGGAGAGGCGAGTTGGAAAACGGCATGACAGGAAGCATGACAGAAAGTGCAACACACTTTGACATTAATTTGACAATAAAAGGTATTCCACAAATCCTCCATTCTGCTGAAACAGCTAAGCAGTGGCAGACAGCATTTTTACATTAGGCAGAACAAGCAGGTTTTCTGCCTTTCGTATTCCCATGTACACACAGAAACCCCCTGTTGCTGAGACTAGCTATGAATTAGGCAAGATTTGGGGGTAAGAAGGTTGGAGAAGGGAAGGGAAGGGAAGGAAGGGTCTGGTTTTGTACAAGGCCAAAAGCAGAGAGAAGTTACACAGAAGGCTCCTCACATGTTTGGTTATATCTGACCTGCAGAATGCAAGAGCATCTCCTAGATTCTGAATTCAAGTGTTCAGGCAGTTCCCAGTACATGACACAACATGAGCAGAATAAAAACTATCTGTTCGCTCCCTCGCAGAAAACACAGGTACTTCCTGGTACTTCCTGGAAGAAAACGCAGGTACCTCTGGGGGCAACTGGGTAACTGGGGTTATGCATGCACTTGCATGCTGTGAAGTGCTTCTTTTGCCTAATTTAGGCAGAGCTTTGAAGGGCTATGACCTTAGTCCAAAACAAGTTCCAGAACAGTGAGGAAGTAGGAGACAAAACAATACAGATGGGACTCACTGGGACTGGCTCATTTAAACCGATACATTCCTTGGTCCAACTGATTGATTTTCTAATTGCTTTGCACTCTCTTTTCCAAGACCTGCATTAGAGGCTCCAGTGACCACTCTGGAGAGGCAAGCACAGCGCTAGGCTGAACGCTGACAAATTGCATGCTCTCTCAAGCAATGGTAGGACCAGCTGGCACCCTGCTGCCATGTGAGTAAGAGGACGTGGATCTCAAAGGCCTGCAGGTCAATGGTGAAGCTTTCCTGGATAAAAGGAAAGTGAAAAGCATCTAATGGGATCCAGATGTATGACTCAAAGCAACATGGAAAGTATTCAGCTGAAGAAAACCCAGTGTGTTTGGAAGAGGGGATTTACCTGGACAGCTTTTATAAGTAGGTTTTCAGTCTGTCTATAGAAGGTATGGTTAGTTTGTAAACTCTGTTTTTCATCTATCTGCAAAGCATCTCTGAGGTGTAAAAGTAGAAGTTAGGTATTATGTGCACCTTCCTCTGAGGCATCCCACGCTGTTGTCAAAGCTAAGTCAAGGTTGGAAGTTTAGCCTGGTACCATCCAACAGTCCCTGTCTCCACACAGGAAGGGCAATACAGATTTTTTTTTCCTCTGCTTAACACATTGTCTCCCAAGGAAGGAGATTCAACACTGGCTATGTTATGACACTAGGTGAAGAAATGAATTTTTTTTGTATGAGAGATAGGCTTCTTGTGCAGTGAAAAACCAACCATAAGGAACTGGGGAGAAACTGGACAGAAAGCGGACAAGAGAAGATATAATCAGAAACAGGAAGGACAGATTGTGATCTCAGCCCCAGGGGAAGGCTGAGGAATATTCACCTCACAGCAGTCAACAGCTTAAGTCATCATAATGGACACTCAGCTGGAAATCTCAAATTCAAATTGAGTTGCACGCCGACTACTGGCTGCTACAGCAACTATGGGAAAAGACCTCTCTCACACACTTCTTGTGAGAGCACACCTTAATCCGGACAGGACTCCTCATTTAGAGTCCTTAATGCAGTAAGGCATCTAACTACATTTAGAAGAGGGAAGACAAACCCACATCCTTGATATCTGATGGCATATACTGGCCTCACTCAGTGTATTTGCTCACCTGAGCACCATGGAGCACCAGTTCTACAGTACTGAAGTGTTTTTTTTTTTTTTTTTTTNTCTTTCCTTTGCTTTGTAAAGCCTTGTAACTTTATCAGGACATTATTCTGCTAGAAGTTCTACAGTACCGAAGTGTTTTTTTTTTTTTTTTTTTTTTCTCTCCCAAGCAGGCCAAAGTTCACTGGAAACTTGCAGCAGATTAAAAGAACTGTACCCATACTAGATCCTTGTTTTCCCACTCTGTATCAAGAAACAATTCCTGTTTCTCCTCTAGGAAGAAAGATTAGCACTCAGTTCTCTCTCTGGGTGGCTGAGGCCAAGTCCGGCAGAGGGAGGCCATCCATGCATCTCTCCAGTGCTTTCCAGATCTAAGAGGAATCTCGCTTGTAAGCAAACGCTTGCAATCACTAGGCACTCAGAATGAACTCACTTCTCCCCAAGTTACCTGCAGGTATGTCTCCAGTGCAGTCCACATTTCCCAGTGCTTTAGCTGAGCAGCCTTCTTCAGATACCCTTTTATCCTTTCCTCTCGACAATTTGGCCTAAGCGCCTTATGGGCCTGATGCCTAGGAATCCTCAGCACCTTCTCATGCACATAGACAGACCAGAGGTTGCAGGTAGCTTCTGTAGTATGAGGGGGAAATTCCCATGCTTGCTGCTGTTGATTGTGCCCCAGCTCGTGGACAGGACCCCAAAGACCAGTGGTTTTCATGTGCTCCACATCCACCATCTCCTTCACAGAATCTAGGTGGCCCATGATGGGGTAGCCAGCATGCATCCAGCCTACGGGGAAAGACAGCATAAGTCCTTATCCCAGTACCTCTTAAGTATAAAGGACCTTTCCTCCATTTCACAAACCACACTTTGTAACCACAAGTTTCTTTTTTTGAGATACTACTACAAACTTCAGCTTAACAGACAGATAAATAACGGGTGTAATGGGTAACGCTGAAGTCTCAGTTAGGTGCAGTTTTGCCCACTTGCTCAGGACAGATATGAAATATCTCAAACAGTCCAACCATGTAATCATGCACTCTGGTAGTGCTCGACTCCTCCTGTGTAAATATTGCAAGTCTGCAAGAGTCAGCAGTGTGGAAGAAACTCATGGAGATCACAGTGCTCGTCATGCTGAACTTTGCAGAATAGCTGTTTTCTAAACAATTTATAAGCATCATGCTGGGTGAGAATTTGGCACTGCAAGGGATTTTACCCACGATCCTGGGTGGCTTCATCCCTGATTTGCCCTTGAAGATTCCCAAAAATTCATATGAGAGTCATCTAGTCATCTCAAACACCTATAACAGGATGGGTTGAACAGACCTCTACACTCACCACAAAGGGAGTCTATATAACGGGCTTTGACTGAACACAAAGCTTGCACACTAGCCAAGCTAGAGGACACGAATCACATATTCCTTGTTGCAGAAACTATTTAAGATCTTGAGTTCCCCTCAAGGGGAACAACCCTACAGCAAACCCTGGCAACCCCAAAAGTTCAAGTTGAAAAATGTGAATGTAAACATTTAGATAATCCACACCACAAGAGAATTTTGAGTCTGCAGACTACGGTATTTTTAACAGGTATTTTCCCAGGACAGGAGAATTTAACACTGTCAGAAGTGCAAAAAATCTTTCCATGTCGTCTAGCAAGGGGTTAGGAAATCAGGGCTTATGCCAAGCCCTTGTGTTCACTGTATGATGATTTAACCAGCTGGTTTTGAAAAACAACTGAATAAAAATAGCATTGCAAGCTTCCGCATTTACCATCTAACTGACTCTAAATCAAATGGACTTGATTCACAACTTCAGAAGTTAGGGTGGGGACATGGGTGAGCATCGGTGTAAAACTACAAACTCAGCCTTTGATATTGATGCACAATCCGTTTCTCCTTTGCCCTCAGCTCGGACACACGTTTTTTCAGGCTAAGCTTTGCCCATGGTAACCCCTGTACAGTCTGTCTCCAGCAGGCCATACAACTACAACTTATTATAAGCAAACAGTCCTGTAATTGAAGCAGGGAAAAACAGAAACCACGTCACTATCTCCCAGATACACTGTCCCTGCAGTGCATGCAGGAGGGAGAATGAATAACTGCAAACCGCTGCGGTCAGCAGATCTGCCTCTCAGAACACAGAGAGAGCAGAAAATCCAAGTGGGTCGATACCACTTTTGAAAGTAGAGGGGCAACTGCAAGAGTCAATGTGCTTTACCACATTTCTATCCTGATGGAGCAGCTCACAGTTATGCAAGGTTTGCACCCCTTATGTAAGTCTGCAGTTCAATTTTAGCACAACCTCAAAGCAGTGGACACTGCTGCTAGAGGACACCTCCCTCTGCGCTCCTTGAGAAGGCCATAGGGCAATACACCTACCACACGAGATCTGGACATCCGTAACAATCCTCTCCGGCCTTGGGAATTTTGTTGGTATGGCCGCCAGCGTGCTTATTGCCACCATGATCTCATCCCACAGGCTCAGCAGTGGCTTCGGGTTCTCTATGTGGCGAATGCTATCAGCTGGCACCGTCAGGATAAGGTTCTCAACAGCTAGTTCTGCCCAGGGAGCAGGATAATGCCGGATACAGGCCTGCCACTGTTTTTCACAGGTCTCCCCTACATCAACACAGAAAATAAGTTTTGAGCACACTCCCAGAGATCAAGCCACAGAAACATGTGCTTTAGAGGTCTCCCCGGGGCTCTTGTGTGGATAGGAGACAGACAGAAAGGGACTGTCTTACAGTCAAGACACAGCAAGAGCAGATATCTACTTCCTATCTGAGAAAAAGAAGCAACAAACTTCTCTGGACTCTCTTAACGTTCTCCTTTTCTGTTTTCCAACAGAGAGGTAACAACACTGATTTTTGTTTATTCTGACAGAGGAGTAAAAAGAAGTTCCATACAACAAGAGAAGGGAAACTGATCGAAATACAGGAAAAATCCATCAGTTGAGAGATTACTACTTACTTGTAGGGACTGCAGGTGGCCAGATGGCAGCACCTATATGGCAGGCATATGGCAAAGCAAATTTGGGATTTTGCTGAAAATGACAACTCCAACCTCTAAGAAATGTCAGTTTGGACAAATGGTGCCCATTTCATGACAAGCCTCTCACTTGCCTCCCACCGCACAGCAGTACCCCGGATTCCAGGGCAAGTCAAAAGAAGACAAAACAAGAAAACTAAACCTGGGTTAAGGTCAGGGGCCCCGAAGTCACAAGAATAACAGCATCTGTGAGCAGTGCTAAGGACAAGGGCACCAAATAAACAAACCCACCAAGCTTGAAGAAAGGAGCTCTCACTGCTCCTTCTACAGTGATGGTCAGTTTCCCCAGGACACACTTTCCTGGCACTGTGATGTAAATAAGGCCACCCCAGAGGCAGGAAACAGACTGCTTCTGGCAGGTAATATCACAGGTGCGAATCACCACTGGAGCCCGTTTCAGCTGTGCAGCATGAGAGAGGTCATCCGCATGACATCCAATCTGCACCTGGCAAACAGAAGCGTAAGAAGAGCTGAGCAAAGCACTCCAAGGGCAAGCTGACAGGTCACAGCACCCTCAAGCCCTTGGTGCAGGACTATCTTTTAAGGGCACACATACAAAAGCTGCCTTCTGACTCCAACCCTACTCAAGCTTTCAGCCTGTGGTGAGTAGAAGCAGCAAGACAAGTGAGACAAACAACAAAAACAAACGATGAAATTCAGTGCTGTCCCAGTCAGTTTTCACCTCTTCTGCCTCCTTCACTGTCAGCAAGAATATTGCAGTGACTTCCCTCACTAGAGCACTGTACCAGTCTTCCCTTCACCAGCACTGAAGTCATACACGAAAAGATGAGAGATGAAGTGAAGAGATGGATCGTTGCTGACTTCTCTTTTTGTGCCTCTTTCCTGGTAGTGATACAGTGAAACAGACAGCATGGAGCTGCAAAATCACACAGAAGGACCTGAGTTAACACTGGGTTTCAGCTACATGGAGCTTTCTGAAAAAAAAAAAAATACCCAAGGAGGTGAAGCCTCATCTGCTTTGTACTTCTAGGTAGCAGGAGTCCAAGGAGCTAGTTTGTGTGTGATGTGTACACATGAGAAGCAGAGACAGCATTATGGAAGTACCTCACAAGAGATCTGAAAAGAGACAAGGCTAAATTTGCTGATTAGAAGAACCTATCTGCAGGGTGAAAAAAAAAGCACAGATGCCTTCAGACAGCAGCCACACTCATTTAAGCAACTAGCACACAGAAACTGTAATGGGAAAGAGTGGGAAATGAAATGATGATAATGAAGTAAAAGTGCCATAGGGTGGCAGCAGTGGGCAAGGATTGAAAGGGCAGCAAAATTCGTAAGGGGAAAAGCATCCAGAGTCATTTTTTGATTGCTCATCTCAAGAATATGTCAGTGAGCAGCAGACAAATCAAGAAAACTCACTTGCAGACCAGCACCGATTGCCATGCAAGGGAATGTTATAACTGCTGTGTGTCCTTCAGGGAGATAGAGTCCTGTGCTCCTCCATGCAGTCTTACCTGAAAATAAAGACATTCCTGAACAGTCAGCACTTTTTCCACCTAATGTCATGCATTCTGGAGGTCTCAAGCTGCAAAAGAAGAATCTTCATCCTCTCTTGCCTGCTTCTGCACTCACAAAACTGTCTGGTGTTTTACCCAACCTGTCAGAAATACACTTCTAGTTTTAGAGCAAAAGGTATTATGTCAACAAGACTGCCAAAAAACTGGTATGCTTGCCCACTCAAATTTGAACTTCTGAAAATGCCAAGCTTAAATGCACTTACCAACACCTTTAAAAATACAAAAAAGAAACCAAAACCTCAACAACTCCACTTGGATCTTCCCAAAGTAAAGCTCTAATAAGAGACGCATACTGCCATGATATTAAATACAACTGAAAAGTTAATAGTCATAAATCATTGCCTAGATAAAAATTTATTTATCTATCATTGCCTAGATAACAGGCACTAAAATCATATTTTCTCTACAGCCTGGTCAGCACAAGCTGAGAACAACACAAATTCCTATTCCTAGCAGACTGAAGTTATGAGAAAGCTTAAAAGGTCTATCCTATCCTAGGTAGAACTCTAAGGTGGGTATCCCAGCATTCCCGTACAATTCATCAAGCTTTTAAGCAGTCCTTCCATAGAAACACAAGTCTCCCATGACTAGAAGATCTCTGTGGACAGTTGTGACACACAGTGCAAAGTTGATCCATCTCTACTGTACTGTCCAGACAAACTTCACTCATTAGTTCTCACATAACATTTATGCAAGTGTATTTCAGCACAAAGAGTAACTCCTAAAAAGAGCTGTATGGTCATAAAACACATCCATGAAGGAATGAGCATTTTTTTCCAGAAAAACTTTCTTCAAGAAAAAAATTAAATATGGCAGTATCATGTCTCATCAAATACAATGTTCAATAAACTCTATGTTTCAGCAATTTATCTTGGTTTTGCTTGACTTTCCCCAATAGCTTTTTTGAAATGGTGTTAACCTTAAATAATAGTTTGCTAGTGTTTCCTTTTTTATGTGGAACAATACCAAATAATTTCTGGCAAAAAAAAAAAAAAAAGTGTTTAATCCATTGTGTTGAATTCAGTTAGTCCTAACGATTTTCTGCTTTTGTCCTGACTCATTAGAGAATAGAGAACCGAAAACCAGTGAACAGTTGTTCTGCAACTCTTCTGTCTACACAACCTTGGTACTCAGATATTGCCACTCTAGAAGACTCTATTGTCATTTGAATAGTTTCCAAATAGCTCCTCTCTAACATATTCAAATACAAAAATAAAGGGAGGAATCTGTCCAGGAAAAAGTAACTTACTAGTGGAACTACCTAGAGTTTAAATATATTGTTTATAACAAGAATCTTAATAGAAATATATAGATAAAAAAACTAAGTTTAGACTTGTTATTCAGGATGTGATTATAAAGCACCTTGGCTTTAGTGACAAAACTAGCTTAAGAAATTCCCAACTTAATTCCAGACCTTCCAAACCACAACCAGTTGCTCCTTCAGTTGTGCTGACACTAATTGTGAGACTGTGCTGTAAGTTGGACTGAAGTTCTCTGGATCAAAATTAACCCTTTGTGCCCAACTCAGATCTTTTGGGGATGGCTATCAACACTGTGAGGCCAGAACTTTAAGGGAGCTGTGTTGCCAAAACCATTTTGTTGCACAATTCCCTTGAGGTACCTCTGTTAGGTGGTTCATCTCTCTCAGTGCCCTGCAATCCAGTTGAACTCCCATAGGATGTTTCAGAGCACTGCAGTGGAGGTTGGCTGCAGCAGGAGCCTGTCCGTCACTGCAGTGGGATCACCTTCCTCAGAAACCCAAAGCAACATTATACAAGTGTCCCCACATTCAGCCACGCGAGAACAGACACACACGCGAAGCTGGTGGCTGCTCCCAGCAGCAGCATTCCTCAAGAGGAAGGGAGACGCACTTCTCACCTGGGTTTGTGCCATCAATCTCCACAGTCACAGGGAGGTCACAGACCCCGCAGGCGGGTTTCTGCACTAGGGCTGCACAGTCTGTCATGGCACAGGACAGCTCGTTTGCTATGCAGAGAAGAGCGGCCTCTTTGGAGTTGCTCTGGATGGGGCAGTGCCGGCTCACACGCGGAATGCCGCTCCTGCGAAGCACTTTGCCCAGGATGCGGTGGAGAGAGGCGTACGCAGGGCAGTCTTCGGCCGGGATGCGCAGAAAGGCAGCACAGTCTTGTGTCAGCCTTTGCAGCCAGTCCTTCAGGGGTCCTTGGAGCTCCTCATTCTTCTCTACGTGCCTCCAGAAAAGCGAGAGCGCCTTGCGGAAGTGGTAGTGCTCCCCGGGCACCACGGCTGGGTATTTAGCTGCCTTGATATTCAGGCCCAGAATGCTGAGCCCGAAGTGGTTGAGGATATTGTTGCCAGGGTACTCAGCCACAGCAGCTTTGTCGCGGTGCTGGGAAGCCCAGTACCAAGCCTGGCCTCCAATGAGCAGGCCGCCTCCCTCCGCCACAAAGGCATGAATCTTGTCCACCTCTCTGTCGCTGTAGGAAGGGCAGCAGTACACACTCATATCACTTGTCAGGTGTGACACCTGGAGCTTCACCTCTCCGTGAGGGAACAAGTTACACAGTTTCTTCAGGCTGCCATCCACACCTACCAGCCCCTTCTTGCCCGCATCCAGCCACTGGACAGCGTTGAGCAGGAATCCAGCCAACTTTGGGGACTGTAGCTGACTCTCATGAGTTGCCACCACAACGCGCCCTTTGCCATAGCGCGCTGCAGCTACGAGACACCGGTGCGAGCCGTCCAGGCAGAGCGGGAAGGCGAGCACGCCGTGCACCAGCAGGCTGGAGGGCACGCCGCCCGTCGCAACATCCAGCTCTGCCACGCCACGCAGCAGAAACTCGGCATCGAGGCTGAGGTTGGTGTGATGTCTACAAGACCAAGAGACGTCAGAGTTAGCCCCTGGCCCACAGTCTTTACACAAGAGTCTGCCTTGTCCATCCACGTCTCTTCTTCCACCCTCATCTTAGTACATCACATTGCCAGTTCTAGCAATTTTAAAAATGTCTTTATTTTTCCTTTTAAAGCTTCAGGTTTGGAGCTCAAAGAATCTCAGCATTCATTAAAAAAATTAAAGAAGAGTCAAAAGGATACTTCTAAGCCTGTGACTTTGAAGAGCAGCTCAAAAACCAGAAGGCCTTTCATATATTCTAATCAGTCCACTGAATGTTTAAACCTTGATGTAGAGATTGGCAAATCTCTTGTAAGGGAAACTTCATCCATTTAACCCACTCTAGGAATCATCAGCCAACAAAGCCCAAAAGATTTCTCTGTGCTATTTCCTGGCCTCTATTACTATTCAGAAATAAATAACAATAATAATTTAAAAAGCTAGACAGATAGATAGGGATACAGACAATGAGCGACTTGAAGAGGACTTAAGTTCCTTACACATACTCCTTAAATTTCCATCTGTTGACTTCTACCATACAAAGCCATTTTATTGTACATGGCCCTCCTCTTATCTCCATTATTTCCACATAGCTCCTATATGTCACCATGACAAACAGCATGTTGAATTGCTTGATTTTGCTTTGTTTATATTTTCTCCTGGTTTGGCTAGTATAGTTTTACCAAACTATTTTCTCTTTGGCACTGGAAAGCATCTTGTTATATGGCCTTTGCAGCCAGCTCAGTGAGAATAAATGACTCAGCCCTTCTGCACACCCACAGGACAGGAATTAAGACTGCAGCTCTCCTTTGATTATCAGTTTACTCCAATCCTTCACGACAGGACAAGTCTCAGGCATATGGCACAGCAAAAGTACCACAGAAGCACCCTAAAGAAGCTGTGCTTCGATTACCCTTTAAAATACTGTTAGTTGCTATGTAACTTTTCTCTGGTGAATTTTCCATCCCCCTCCTTTTCTTATCTGCCTGTGAACAGCAGTTGGGGAAAAGGGTCATTAAGAAAATTTTAATTAAATAATTTTTTTTTTTGGGGGGGGGGGGGGGGGTTTGGGGGGGGAACTGTGTCCTAAGCATTTTTCTGAATTCAACAGCAGAGCTTTCTGCTACCTTTACTGGGACATAAATTCAGCATCCAGGAAGCACCAGATGCAATAATTTGTTGAAGTTTAGTTTCATATATATAAAAGACTGTGATGAAAGAAAAAAAAAAAAAAGAAAAACTTGTGGGGAGTTTTATTATAGTGTGTGATATAAAGTGCGATGAAGCTGCCACTCGGAGGAAGCAACGCAGCATGCATGCTCCTCAAAGACCCCGCTGCACTTCATTTCTGAAGAAGGCTGTGGGAAGTACACCTTGGCACACTAGATGGGGATAGAGATAAGCATTCTGGTGACTTGTCTGTTCTGTGATGTGAATCACAAGAGCCCTGAATTTTATGCATGTACTTTAGGTCCCAAAGGAGTACTCTGGAATCCCAAACCAAATGGGAGCACAGAGGTTTCCTGCCCATAGCCTGTGTCAGGTGTGGAGAAGGGATGTGGCATTGGCCCAGCCTCAGTTCTGTACCCACCCTGGGGCTTCACTTACAGAAGTAGATTTCTGCAAGAAACAGGTGGAACAGGTTTAACAGCTGCCAGCCAGAGCATGTCTCAGAAAACCAGCCAGATGTTCCATCTCAAATCTGTTTTTTAAACATGGGAAACCCACAGTTGCCCTAAATGTACAGTTCTGGGGGCAGAGGAGTTAGTCTTCACTTCCCCGAGTTGCTGCATGTTGCACAGATGCATTTGGCTGTTGTCATATAGGCTGTTCTAAATAATGGCTCCCCTCATTTCTTGGCCCAACTGATTTCCCAGGGCGTCCCCAGCAATCCTGGAAGCAGACAGAAATCACTCGTTGAGACGGGAAATAGTAAAGAAGATACCTCTTAAATTTCAAGACAAAAATTGCATCCCTGTCTACTAAAGAACCAGGATTCCTCATCATTCTCATCTCCTAACTCAAGAATCTAGTGTAAGCACCTCACCTGTATAGCTTTATTAGATAGATAGACATAACAGTTGGGATACTCACGGGACAAGTAAGGGAATCTTTGGTATCTTCTTTGAAACTTTGAAGATCCCCTTTCCCACAGAGTTTCCAGTGAAATACACACCAGCCACACTGGTCACCTGGTTCCCAGGAAACTCAAACAGCACCTTCTCCTTGCCATGTCGGCTAGCCCAGTACCAGGCCTGGCCTCCAATGAGCAAGCCCCCACCTTCCTTTACAAAGCGAATCAGGTTTGTCGCCTCAGTACTGTCGTAGGCATCCATACAGTACACACCCAAAGAGGTGCTGAGCTCTGCTCCAGCCTGCACTTTGGTGCCAGCCCCTAGAAGCAGCTTGGAGAGGGAATTCAAATGATGATGGACCCCAACCAGGGCCTCAGGGCAGGGCTTGAGCCAGTCCACAGCATTTCTGAGGAACTGGGAAAACTTGGAGTCCTTCAAGATTCCCTCATGAGAAACAACCACCATCCGGCCCTTCCCGTACTGTGAAACAGCGATCAGAACTTGTTTTTGAGGGCTCACAAGCACAGGGAAGGCATCCTTTCCAGTAAGCAGCAGCTCACAAGGAACAAAGCCTCCAGAGAAGTCCCACGGCCCAACACCATTCACTAACAGCTCATAGGTGGCAGCGAGTTTCATCTTCAGGTCACGCTACCTGGTGGAGAGAAGACCATCATTCACTACAGGATAGCTTGGCTCTAAAGAACTACTATTGACAGCACCCCAGGGCCATTTCTTTGTTGTCTAACAGTAACTCCAAACCCAACATGAATAATTTACTGGAAGCAACTTCATAAGCACAACTCTTTAGGGACTCTTTTTATTTATTATTTAGTTATCATACTATTTACCATTTCAACAAAAGCTGCAAGCATATATATGACAGAGAAAGAGACAGATGTAACAAATCCTACTATTCATCATGATGAAGATCAAGTAAGTAAATGTGGGTACTTGGGACCTTTCCCACTAACAAATTATATGAGGGAGGGGTTAGAGGCTTCGGGCATTCTATTAGGAACTTCCTTAACAGTGGTGGTTTACAAGGAAAGTACCAGAAACTAAAATGGTGGAAGCAATACAAAACACAGATGTTGCTGAAAGTAAAGAACTTATCAGCACAATAACTCCAATACAGTTCCACTTTTCTTCCTAACTGGATATACAGAGAACTATACCTACAGCTGCTACAAGATGAGCTTCTAAAGTCATGCTTTTCTACATGCATTTAGACACTGAAAGAAATGGTACTATAAAGTATCTGGAGGGGAGGAGGAGGATCAGTATACATGATGAAGCCGGTCAGCACCCCTGGAAGAACAGGGACTTGGAAAACAGGTCTGGGAGCAGAAAATGCATTCCCTAGTTCCTTGCTCTGAACTGCCACATGATCTCAATGAAATCATTTTCCTTCTCCATAGCTTTGTTTCCCCACCGATGAAGTGAGGCGAACGGTACTGACCTCAAATTGCCAAGTCCTTTGAGGTCTCTGGGTCAGATGTGCTCTATTTAGGCTCCCCCAGTTCGAAAGTTTATCTTCTTCAGCAAAAACAAAACAAAATAAAAAATTTGCCAAAGCTGAGCTGGGGCTGCTGTGTAACAGACTGTGCAAACAGGACGGTTTTGAGGCGGAGTGCTTAAATTAGACCCACCCCAAGGCTGACTCAGAGCAGAAGGCCTACGGCAAGAGAAGGAGCTGCTTTGAGGGGAGGTGGCCCTCCTGGTTGTGACACACACCAGCACTGGAAGGACATCTTCTGGTCTTCACTTTAATTTCACATGTGCTACCCTGAAAACTGTACTTAGTGTGCAAACACAGAGAAATGGAGTCATCCTGGTAAAGCAGCATCCTCGATATGGATTTATTCATCACAAGCTCCAAGAAGCTCAGAAACTGTAACCTGATCATGAATGACAGCATAATTTCCCCTGGCTTGTCCTCTCGACATGCCTGAAAGCTCCTGTTTTTCTCTGAAGCTTTCTTGAGACTCTGGAATTGTTTAAATGACTTTTTTTCCCGTTGTTTTAAATACAATTTTTTGGTGCAAGCTGCGAACTAGCACAGGGAAAAAAATCTGTATCACCTAGAAATTTATCACTCAGTTGTTTACTTATTTTGAACTGCTTCCCTGTGTTTGAATGAGCATTAAACTTAAAGGCTTAGCTAGAAGCAGGTGTGTCTGTTTGCCAAAGGATTTTAACTCTTTCTTAACAGGATATAACTATCACGTCATACTTAGAATACCAATTTCTATGTATTTACAATTTCACACCTATTATTGCATTAACCGTTTAGTTACTCACTTTTGCATAAACACAGAACTGAAGTACTCAGTTGATTTCAACTAATTCAGCATCTTTAAACCAAAGTATTGTAACAATTAGCTATAGTATTGTTGATATTGGTGCATTTGAGTGCAGCCCAGTTCAAATTCATATTCTTCTTTGGGATGGTTAATCAGCTAATAAATCTTTGCTCAAGCGGCCACACTCCTCTTAGAAATGTACATATCCAGTAACAGAATTATGTGCAACTTTTTCCAGTCTCTCTATCCACTTCTCCCCTGAAGAATCACTAATTCGAATGGGGGAGCCTTCTCCACCTACTGCAGCCCTAATTCAAAAAAAAATATACACTCCCAGTTCAGCTCAGCCACAAAGTACTTTTGACTTGAAAGACAGTTAGTGAGCAAGCAGGAGCCATGGATAAGGATTTCTTTGCCTTATTATCTGTTGTAAGTTAGTAGGAGTAGGAGCAGCACGGTGAGGGGAAACAGTCCAATGAAATACAATCCTAGGTTAGAAACTTATGTGTACTGAGCAAAATAGTCATCTTTTCCTCTGACTTTTGTTCAATCCTCAATTCCTTAGCAAGTAGGCACCACTACAGATAATTTCTGTGTCCATTCCCATGATTGCAGGGGCCTCTTCTTATGAATGGCATTATGTTAAAACATTGCATTCATATCACGGGAGCCAAGCTGAAACAACAAAGTGTAACTCTTAAGGAAATTTGAACAGCGTATGTGGCACATAACTAGCTGGTCTTCCTCCATAGTTTACAGGCAAAACTGTTCACAGTGATCTAGACCATGGAATTACCCTGTAATTTCTGTGCTAAGCCCAGTAACTGTTTAGGGCTTGCTTGTTTTTGTGTTTCCACAGCATGTATAGGTTTTCTGTGAGGAGAAAAAAATGTGGCACACCTGTTGTATGCGTATACCCATTCTATGGGACTCAGAGCAGACACAGCAAAAGACAAGCCCCTCTTTGTAGGGAGACAGGAGAGGATCGGCAAGGAGAATGAACACCAAGGTCCAACAAGAATTACAGAAAGATGCAGAAGACTGAGATCTACATCATGTGAATCTGAAGAAAACAGCTACTGCATTCAGAGGTAAAATGTTGGAGATTGTAGAATACACACGAGGGACACAACACAAGGCTCAGGGCAGCCATGGGGAAGGATCACTGGCCAGGAACGCATGCAGCCTGCCGGGCAAGAGAGGGCTGATGGCTGTTCTCCCTGAAGAGGGAACATTCTTTTGATTCTCTCCTTTACAGTCCAGCTGTAAGCACAGTATTCAAGCATCTAGTTTGCTGCAAGGCCTGTAGATAGTAAAGAATTAGTATGGCATGAAGAATGGTGCTGGTCCTTCTAATACATTTCTTAATAAAATTGTGCAAAGTGAGGAATGCTGATATTCAGCATTTGCTGAAGAGACAAAATGACTTACACTCATTATGCCTCTTCATTATCAAGATGAGAGTGTTAGTAAGGAAGAACACACCTTAATTAAAAAACTGAGTAGAAGATCAGATAGACTAACAGCTAACCCATAATCTGGGACAGACTAGGAGGCCCAAGTGGATTATCCACAAAAAGTTATCCGAGGCAGGCAAAACTATCTGGGGCATGTTGCCTTTCAGAATACTGATGTTTAGCGCTCAGCTAGTCTCTGTGGGCTCCATTTTTATCAGAGAAAAGGAACAAGCACTTGGAGGGAGCAATCCATGTGGCCTACTTTAAGCCTCTTCGTTAGCATGACATGGATCACTTCCTACACTCCACTGCCTGGGTCTCTGCTAATTATAATGGAAGCTAAGAACAATTAGCTCTGATGTAATCCTTCCAATTAAATGAATCCCATCTCAGCAATCCAAGGCTTACATGAAGAAATTAAATGTCACTAAACTCCAAAAAATTCCTTATTTCTTTCTTCTCAGCAAGATCATCTGAGTTCAGAGTGACAATGCCCTTGCTACCAAGGGAAGGCCCACTAACTCACTGTAAAAATGTGTCACACATGCTGAGTAAACTGTATAGTGTGACTGTAAAATTAACATAGGCAAAAACTGAAAATGCACCTGGGAGTTCTGCTTCATAGAAATCTCTGTCTATACACCAAGAGTAAGCGGGCTCAAGAACTGGCTTGAGGACACGGACGACAGCCTAGGCTGATGTTAGGGCAGTTAGTATTCAGTCTTTTCCCTGCCAGTGGGTCTGGAACTTGATCAAAGCCTATGCATAGCGTGTGCTTGCACAGCATTCAGAGTAACTGGGGATATTTGAGAATGGGCTCAAACCTGTGCCTTCCTGAAGATGGGCTCAATGACTTTCTGGACTGCGTGTCCCAGTTTGTTCACGTGCTTCCCCACCCACCCTTCAACACCTGTGAAGGTAGAAGTACGACGAAGCCACCAGCGCTACAGCAGTAAGCCGAGAAACTTGAAGACCAACTAATGTGCAACAAAGACGGTGAAAAAAAGCACAACATTCAGGTGCAAGAGACCGAACACAAACAAAAATACAACATCTGACCTTGGGCAACAGTTTTTCTCAATTTTTTCTCAAACTTATCAGAATGGTGGTAAAGACAACATTTATTGGAGATGGAAGGAACTAGACAATAAAGAATACACAGAGTAAACAGAAGCTTGCACAGGAAAGATAAGTTGGGAAAAAAATAAAGAAAGCCTTCTTATGCTACTTAACAATATCAAAGAAACAACTGAAAGCTGGATTCACCAAAAAAAAATCACAAAACCCTCCAATAGGGTATATATTACAAAGGTGGCTGTTGATAAAAGCCAGGTGGGGGAAAAAAATAATCCCTACAAACTGATAGAACCCAGTTACCAAAGACATTTTAAATCAAGATAGCAATTCACTTTCCACCTCCTGGTCCCAAGTACTGTGCTGAAGCTACTAGAAAACTGTTCAAAAACACACACAGTACCATTTTTAGTATGAACACATCAGAATCAACCAGACAATTACTATTTGTAATTTTCAACAGTGGTTTCCTATAGCACTTTACAGCAGTAGATTACAAAATACTACAGTTTCCAAGCTTAGTAAAATTTTGCTGCATTTTTATGACAGAACCAAGAATTGCCCATGCTTTCTGGCGATGTTAGCAAGTGACCGTTAGAGTACTGGCTATTGTCCCAAGAAACAGAGGAGTTGACTGTCTAAACATACATCACCCAGCAATCTTAATTGCTTTTTAAGATAAATCTCAACAAGAAAGAACATAATGAAAGCAGCTGATTATATTTATTTGCATAAAATAACTTTGCATTTGATTTGGTAATTAAAATCTTAATTCAAACTTACTTGACTAGCATCCTACAAACTGAAGATAGGCTCACAGTGAGTCAGGGGTATATTGAATTGGAAGCAATGTCTACACAAGAAAGTTGTGTTTATCCTTTTAAATCTGTATCTGTGATTTCAAAAGACAGCACTATCACGTAAATGGAATTCACAGATAGAAGCACAGGAGAAAAAATAATCTTACCAAAAAAATAAAAAGAGAACTTGTATAAATGCAAGTCCTACACCTATACTTTTCAAAAAGTGTTGACATCTGTTGTGCAGCTTGGCAACCATTTAGAACAGAGCCTTCCAATCCCGCACATTGTTCGGGGCTGGGCCTCATGTGCATGCCTCTTATGTATCAGCTCAGATCATTTCTCCTTAATTTTTGCTGGGTTTTAAAGTGAAGAATAAGTGTAACACCACAGGTTATGTTTGAAAAGGAACATGTGAGAGGTCTAATGTTTTTTGATGGGGTGGGCGGGGCTGTAGGAGGAAGATCACACCAACCTGCCATAGCCTGCAGCAAGGCACTGACTTCAATTCTGCTCCTTGATCAAAAGAAACAATACAAGGCTGGTTGCATTAGATACTGCTGGGATTAAGGGAAAACAGGAACACCATCAGGACACCTCGGTGAAGCAGTAGAAGCTTCTCATGCTCTGAACTTTTTTAGAGTCCAATGCATACAGAGCACATTGGTGTCACTTGGCAGGAGGACACTGGCTGGGACCCTGGTGTGGGGTTTCCCTGAAAGGCTGTGCGCTTGTTGTACGCTCCAGGAGTCAGCCGTGAAAGCAACAAAAAAGCATACAAACCAGATTCCTCCTTACTATGTATAGTACTTTATGCAACAAGGAGAAGTATGACATGCTATCCTTGATCTCTTAAATCTTATTTCTCAACATTATTCTACCTATCATAATTCTATCTCTTCTCGGCTTTTTACCAAGCCTTATGACCTCTGGAAAATCTTCACACAAACTTAGGAATAACTGTAGCAAGTTGTATGCTGACATTAGCTAGGTTTGTGCTGCAGAGAGGGTATTTCAGAATCTTGCTGCAACTAGCAGTTCTGGGGACATCTGACTGTCCAGGCTGTTCCCTGCTATTCTGCATATTCATCTTTCTTGTCTTTCAGCCTACTGCTAAAATTACCACTTTCATCACTATTAGTCATGCTTCTCTAACCCTGAAACCATACTTTTGAATTCCCCTCTCAAGTACTTTCTGTCTTTACTTTCAAAATTATCAGATGCCTCAACTAGGTATCTTCTGAAGGCCTCTCAGATGACATTCAGGGTCTTTTCCAATGCCATGATAATATACACAAACCTTAAAGGACACTTAAAAAGAGGCTTAAAATTCAAAGGAGACTCCAACTTCTTCACATGCAGCAAAATAAACAAGCACAGAGCATATAAGAAAATCTAGGTAGAAAGAGGTCAGGGACCAGGTAACTTGGGAGCGCAGAGAATTTGTGTTAGGGCTGACCTGAGGCTGCAAACTCAGACTTGCCACTTGGGAGAGATGAAGAATCGCCATGCTTTTGCAGAGCTCCAGCTAACAAGACCTGCTAGACTTGCTGGACCTGATCCAGACTCGATGCTTCTCTGCGCTCTGCAGAGTGTAAAGGTCTAGGTTAGCATGCACAGAAGCAGCTTTGCACCTCCCACAGATTTTATCTGCAATCTAAGTAACTCATTCATGAGAAACTGAGAAGTGACTGCAGCTAGAAATTTCTAGATCAAACACACTCAGGAAACAGTCTGTTATTTCTCTCTTACCCTCACCCCTACTTACTCCTTAGACTGAAACTGCACCAAAGCATGCTTGCTTGGGGCTGAAAAGCAGGGTTTTTTATTTTTACAGGAAAAACATGTTGATTTTGCCGGGTGCACCAGGCCCCTTACTGGGGCGCTCCCCACGGTTTCCCCTTGCCACAGGTAGCGGCAGCCTAGGGGCGCCGCAGCCCCTGCGCCCTGCGCACACGCGTAGCTTCAGGCGCGCGCGGAGCGGCCGCTGCGCGGGCAGCAGGGGCCGCTGCGGGGCAGGCAGCGCGCGCCGCCAAGCGCCGCCCGCAGGCGCGTCGGGAAAGGAGGAGAGGGGAAAAGAAGGGGGAAAAGAAAATTCAGGAAGGGCTGAGGAGCGCGCGAGCAGCGCGGCGGCTGGCGCGGAGCGCGCAGAGCGGCACGCGGCAGCCCACGGAGCGCGGCGCTGAGGGCTCGCGGGGGAGCGTCACTGCGGGAGGCCTCGGCTTTTGTTTCCCTGATCCCGCCAACGTGGCCGGGCGGCATCCTGGCCTGGCACCACCGGCGGACAGTTGGGCTGGAGGCAGCGCGCAGCACCTGACCTTTGTGCCGATACAGACAGGCACAGAACCCGGTTTGCCAGTTCTGCTGTGCTTATACTAGAAATCACTGCAATTTAAAAATACGAATTTTTAAAAAGCATGCATATTTACAGCAAGGCCGGACAGTCTGGGAGCGGCTCAAGGCACAAAACCTGTGGCCATAACTTACCCCAGTGAGTGTTTTACAACTCAAAGGTAATTCCCAGCCCCGGGACCTACAAATGTGCGGCAGGCCGGGCGCGCGGGATGCCGCTTACCCCCTCCGCTCCGCTCCGCTCCGCCCGCGGCGCCACCCCCCCTGCCCACAGAGCGCGCGGGCGCTCGGGCTTTTTAAGCCCTCTCGGCGCCTCTCTAGAAACTTCTCGGCCCCTCCCCCGGCCCTCCCCTGTCTCCTCCCCCTCCCCAGCGACCTCCGGGCCAGCGCTGCGGCGGAGGGAGAGGTGCAGAGAGGCGCGCGCCCGCCCTGAGCCACGCGCGCCGCCGGGCAGCGCAGCCGCAGCGGGGGCTCGCGTCGAGCGGCAGCAGCAGCAGGAGCAGCGGCGGCGGCGGCAACAGCAGCAGGCGACGAGATGACGGCGGAGGAGGTGAAAGCGGAGGGGGCGCCCCTGGAGGGGGTGGACATCACCCCCAAGCAGGATGAGGGCGTTCTCAAGGTAAGCGCTGCCCGCTCGGCCCGCGCGCCGGGTCTGCGGAGGAGGCGCGCAGCGCTGGCCTGGCCGGGCCCCGCGGAGACCCCCGCGCCTGTCGCGCTCCGTGGTCCCTTCCTTGCCCCCCCCCCGCCCCCTCTAACCGCTATTCCCCTTCCTCTCTCCTGAGGACGCGGCTGTTCCCTGGGCACCCGCCGCGCGGGCAGCCCGTGCTGCCGCTGCCGTTAAACGTTAGCCCCGCGCCGCAGCGCGCGCGCCCCGCCTCGCCCCAGCAGCCACGTGCGCGG
>VWPW01025334.1:455852-530018 GCA_013389825.1 Crypturellus undulatus
AGGGGGCCGAAGGCGCCGGGAGCGGCGGCGGCGCCAGGGCCGGCCGCGGGCCCGCAGGAAGCGGCGTTGCCTCGGCAGCTCTCCTGGCAGCTCTCCTCTCCTTGCAACAGCAACAAAAATACATATATTTATGTGTACGTATATATGTGTGTAACGTGTATTTTGTTTTCACTCGCAGTTAGTAGGAGAGCAAGGGCGTCCTGGGAGCCCGGCCATAAGAAGCATAAAGCAGGGTCTCCCCTACTTGGCGGGAGGAGTAGTTTTGTAAATGTGACATAGTGGGTTTACACTTGGTCCTGAAATACAAGTGGTCCCTCTCTGAGTGGCGAGAGCTGGAACGGCTGCTGTCTGTTCTACTCCATGGTTAGAAAGGAGCTACTGGCAAGCTGTGAGTGAAGCCACTGGTCGTGCAGCCTGCAGAACTCGTGGTCACGTTCCTTGCCGTACATTCAGCACGCTGGTACCTGGCTCGTTATCAACTGGCCCCTGAGTATGGGAGACAGGAGCGGCAGAGTTCCTGTGAATGAAGGGGGAGCTACGTTAACTTCCTCTTTGCTCTAAAATTTCCCATTCTCTAGAAGCTTCCTTAGTCTCTCTAGAAACTTTTAATGGCGGTTGCTAGAAGCCTTATTTTCTTTTTTTCTCTCCTTTTTAAAAATTTTTATTTAGTGAGTTTTCAGTCCAATTATATTAAGAAGAAAAAAAGCAGTAGGACAGTAAAGACAAAATTCTGACTTCAGCAAGATTTGTCTTTGAGGAACTGACTCTACCTCCAGGAAAGATGTTGAGGTCTAGACTCAACACATGCGTGTGGTTCCTCTACCCTACTTTAGCCGTGTTTCTGCTAATGTATTTAGGTGAGGGGTTTTAGGTTTCATCTGTGGTATGCTGTCAAGTTGGAGATCTCGTATACATGGCTGCCCCAGAAACTGCCAGCTGGTCTGGCATCTCAGCCACCTGAGCACTGTGAAATGCAGTGTGGTAATGCCTGTCCTCCTACTCCGTGTACTGTGCATAAAAATGATAGAGGAGAACCAGGTAATAAAAACAGGAAAACAATGCCAAGAGAACAGAAGAAAGGTACAGTCTTGAACTGAAGAGGTGTAAAAGAATGTGGAGGTCATGAAGTCTGAACTCTACGTTTAGGGGTTTTATTTTTGTAGCATTGTAAAAATGCAGAATACATCTGCAGAAACCAAGGATCTAGCTCAGCTAGTCTACATCAGTCTTGAAATCATGCCATTTCAGGAAAACTTGGGTTTGTTCATCAGTTTAATATTAGGGTAGTATCCAGAGGCTTTTACCTGGTGTTGCCGAATATGAGAAGTAACTCCTCTTCTGTCTCTACTGACATACTTTCAGGTTTTTGAGATGTAGGCCGCTTGCAGCTTCTGACAGAAGTATTTCACATTTGCCTCTGTTGGACTGAGGCTCAGTGATGTAGTTGAGGGGGAGAGAAGTCAAAAGCAGGAGGTGAAAGTAGGAGATTCTGGCAGTAATCAGCAGGAAGTGGCAGTTTGGGAGACAGTGTCAAGGGGGTGCTTCCTGCAGTGCAAAAGTGTAAAAGCATGGAGGAATACCCCTTCGAGTGAAGGGACTACACCAACTATTGTCTCTGTACAATTGCACTTGCATAAACATCTATGTTCTACCAACATGATGATGATCTTTAGGTATGCATAGATGTATGCAAATAAAGTCTTCCGTTAATTCCCTTTTGCCTAGCGAAAGTAATGCCAAGCTTGGGCTGGGAGCCAGATTATTTCAGCTGATATTGGAGAAAACTAGAACTTGAACTTTGTAAGTCCTCTCCCTGGCAAGACCTTATATCCATGCTGCATGAGGGAAGTGGACATTTTTCTCAATATTTATATGCATTTCAAATAAATACCAGAGAACTTTTTGTACAGCATAGTCTTAGTTGATGCTGGTCTTGTTGGCTAATCTACAGCATCTCTTGATAGTAATGTCAAATCCTTGCACTGTTACATGTAAATTAGGAGTACTCGCAGACTATGATATAGTTGTGGAGTGCCAAAATTAATGTTACAATTCCTGAATATTACTGTATTAGCTGCTAGAACTTTGTTGTGTTAGAACTCTTTAATTTTCAAGAATCTCAAATTCCATGCATGCAACATCTAACAAGGAATTGGTACATTTGCCATGTTAAAATTCTTTGCATGTGACAGATCTCTGAGGTAATCATACAGTCTTGGTAAGGAAAGTACCATAAGGGAGTAAAGCCAAAAATCTTGCCCGTGACTTCACTTACATTTCACAAACATCCAGTATTTGCTGAAAATGGTTAAGTGACACCGCTAACTATGGTATAGACTGAGACCATTCAGGTTTCCATATTCCAGCAGAGCCATCTGGAATGACTAGGCATTTGCAACACAAGTAATCTACAGTTTATTTCCAGCTAATCTGCAAATTCCTCATCAACTGAAGATGATAATGTGTATGTAAATTGAATTAATGTCCATTTGGCAGAGTTAAGTTCTCATGATCTTAGTATCACATACTGTTTTTCTCAGGTTATCAAGAGAGAAGGCACTGGGACAGAGTCTCCTATGATAGGTGATAAAGTGACTGTCCATTATACAGGATGGCTTCTCGATGGCACAAAATTTGATTCCAGCCTGGACAGGAAAGACAAGTTCACCTTTGACTTGGGAAAAGGTAATGTTTGATGTTGATTAGTCTTTATGATACTGAGATGAGGATTCCCTGCAAGTGTGACTCCTTTGTATGTTAAAGTTTCTATTTTGACTTGTTTGCAAAATGTAAGGTTTCTTCTCTTAAAGTTTTAGACTTTCTAATTTGGAAAAAAAGTGTTTAGCCATTTCATGAGATTTGCAAAGAATTCAGGGGACCTCAGGCAAATGACTCCAGTGGAAGCCCACTCATGGGAATTACCCTGAAATGTGTGGTGTTTAAGTATGCTTAATTGTGATCAATTATGTGGACTGGGACAGCTGTCAACTGCAGCTGAAGAAGGAGGAGATCTATGCCCCTTTTCCCTAAACTTTCAGGTTAATCCAAATCTGAATATCAAAAGTACACCTCTTAATTATTAAAAGCCTTATTATGGGGCATGCATCCTTACTGTGGTAAATCTTATTATTCAGTTTCCAGATGGCCACTGGAAACTCTCTACCTGGTCTTTTTATCTGTCCAGAGGATAAATTCTATTGTGTCCTGAGTCTGAGTGATATAAGGGTGATATAACCGTTTCATACAAGGCTAATACACAGGCTACTTGATGGAGTTGAAAGAACTAGCAAGTAGGAAAGCTTGAGTGAGAAAGTAAATGCTGCTTCAGGTTCTAGCTTCTGTTCACTTCCAGCTTTACAAGGGATGTGTCTTGCCCTTTCCTGACCCGCTATGTTACAAGTGTAAGTAACTTTTAGTTACTGCTGATGATGGTCTTAGCTGGCTGATAAAGTACAGAGAGAAAAGAGTGTTGTTTTGGATTGTTTTCAAAATATGAGCAGGCAATCTCTCACCCTAAGACTTTCTTCGAAGAGAGTTTATTGTTATTTTCTAGCACTTGAGATTGTGCCAGACGCTTCAGATATGGTCTGTGTTCAAATGACTTCTATTCTCCATAGACAAGTGTGTAGGGAGAGAAAAAGAATCACTGCATTGACAGGAAATTTCTTAAAATTTCAGATTTGGATTCTCAAGTAGCTTTGTAACTTGATTCTGATTTAAACAAATGTATGCAAACAAGAGCGAGTGCAGTCAAACCCTTCAGTGCTTTTGCTCTGCCTGGCAGATTCCTAAGTTTTATATACTAGAAGTGATGATGCCAAGCTTCACAGGTGGAGTTGACTTTCATATGTGCCCAATAATTATGCATTTGAAATCTGACTTACATAGGTGAGGTGATCAAAGCATGGGACATTGCTGTGGCAACTATGAAGGCTGGAGAAATCTGCCGGATTACATGCAAGCCAGAATATGCCTATGGCTCTGCTGGGAGCCCCCCAAAGATACCTCCCAATGCTACACTGATCTTTGAGGTAAGTGGGAGACGGTCACTAGAAATTCACGCTTCAAAAATAGCTACAAAACTGTCTTGCTGTGGACAGTGTGATGTAATATGCTATGTCACACATAGTTAGTGTGTTATTTCATTATTGAGACTGTAGCTGAACAGTTTCTTATAATGAAATAATACTGAAAAAATACTGTATCTCAGAATTCAGGATCTTAATGTAACAGCTCAGTATGGATGCTAGCATATTATACCAGACAGTCAGTCTTGTATTTTTGGAGCAAGAGGCTGGGCCAGGCCTAAAGGTTGTCCTTGCCACGTTTCTGTGACAATGGCCATTAATAGTGCTTAAGTTCTAATGATGTTAGTGTGGTGTGGCATTTTTACCCTATGCTTCTAAATCTGCTAATGATGAAATCTGGAGATACAAGTTGGTATTGGAAAGCATGACGAGATATCCAGGTCTTGTTTTATGGTAGTTCTTTCATCCTGCATTGCAGAAGGTCTTAAGTTTGCACACACGACAGTTTTGTTTTCAAAACAAGGGTTTTAAAAAAAAAAAAAAAAAAAAAAAAGAGAGAGAGAGACAAGCAAAAGAGATGTACTGCTGATTTGGATATTTGAATGTTTCCCTCTTTTAGGTGTAATCATACAATTATAAGATGATTCACTATAGGAAAATAAAGATTGGAAAAAAGTGTGAAAGCCAGGCTGCAAATACTTCTCAGTAGAGGTGGAGAACTGTATTTCATGGCTTCACTTAACACATGAGTAAATACAACTGTCTGCTCGTAGGAGAGTTTTTATGAGTGCCTTACAAAGGCAGCCTGTGGATTCCCAAGATTTTGTAATTGATTTTTACCAGCTGACTTAAAGCTTTTAATGGAAGACCATCTCAGGCTAAGGTTTTGAAGCATTTCGAGGAGGAAAAAGAAACTGTTTTAAATTCTGCTTTAGTTTTGTAACTATGCTTTGTTAAATTTAATTTCAACAACAGAAAAAGCAGTTAGTATTGTCCATTGAATGTGTTTCATATGTATGAGGGGTGGTTTCATATCTATGGGGGCTTCTGAGATACAGGATTTTCTCTTCTTTTGTTTATTCTATGTGGGGGTTTATGAGTTGCTCAGGTGAAAAGGTAACTACGTAAACAGGTAAAATATATAGTATATTTAAACAGCCATGAAAGTACAAAGCCTCTTTTCTACAAAACCAGAACGATTTGGGAATCGCTGAAATGCTGTAAAAACAGTTGTTCAGATTCTGGTTGTGTGGTGATTGCCCAAGCCTGTCTGTGTCTTCAGGCCTCCTTGATCAGCATTACTTTCTCAAGCTCCTTTGAATGTACTTGGTCCCAAGCGGTCTTGAGTTGGTTGTCTCGGTGACACTGGTTTCACAATTCACACAAGGAGTCCAGTTCCTTAGAGATGAACCCCAAGTGTCATCTTAGTATCTTAGTAAGCATGGGTGGTTTTTCAGAGTGTATCTTCTGCCCTGTACTGGGGAGGTTACTTTTCAAAGAACTGTCGGGTGCTTTCTCTGCCCTGAGAAACAGCCTGCGGAGTGTTCTGGGCGAACGCATTTTTCTCATTTTTGAAAATATTCCATTCTGCAAGAAATACTCAAAGTTACTTGATCTCAAGAGGAGACAGATGGACTTTTAAAGTATGGCTTTTTGTGAAAGGATTCAAAAGAAAACCTCCAGAAAATAGTACCCCAGGTCCCCAAGAGATACGCACTTATTCATTACAGGTATGCCAAAATTAGAAATGTTTTTCCAGTTAGCTGTCGAATAACAATGACTTGTGAACCTTATCTTAAACAGTGTTTCTCATACATTTCATTGGTATTTGAGCTCCACACATGCTGGATTGCACATTTCTGTGTGCTTTACAGCAAGGTAAGTAACACAGGACCAGATGGAAGGGGAGGAAAAAACAGCTCTTGCCCTCCTTCTCGTTCTGCTGCCCATTTATGCTGTCCCAAAGCTCAGACTTTTCTACCTTGACTGCTTGGCTGCGTAGTATAGCATTCCTCAGGGCTTAGTCAGTAACAAACAGGATGCTACTTTGGCTGTCCTGCAGCAATAGATGATACCTAACCTTTTGATTTACAAAAAAAAAAAAAAAAACAGTTACAGCAAGGGATTTTTCTTCTGAGCACTGCTGGAAAGTACTGCATTTATTCATTAAGTCTCAGTTTAAATTGGCCCACTCTGTAGCATTATGAGCTAATAGTTCAGTAAGCCACCTACTTGGCGCTGTGGGCTGAAAATTCCAGCATCAATTGCCCGTCTTTCAGTTGAGTTGAAAAGCCTTCTATCTAGCCAACTTAATGCAAAATGAAACTAGTGTGGAAATAATTCTGTATCAGAGGTATTTGTATAATTACAGGTTTGGTTTATAAATGGGAATATGCAAATGAAAGTTGGATATTTATAATTCAATAAAAAATAAAAATTCTGCATTTTTCTTTATGTAGAATGTGAAATTACAATATGTGTATCATATAACTTGTAATGCGCAAGTGTATGGGAAATTTACCTCTTGATTCTTTAGAAACAAACTTTCTCCTTTCCCTCCTCATTAACTACAAACTTGCTTCTTCCTATCAACTACTAAGCACTTTCTCCACTGATGTAAATAAAAGTTCTGCTGCTAAGTGATTTTATGGTCAGCAGAAGCTTTTTCTCTCTCTCTTCCCGCGCACTGCTTTAATTTTGCACAAATGTGTAAAGGAAACCTTCCTACATACAAACTTTGCTTAAATCAGTATGGAATTTACTGTCTTGCCCCTTAAAGTGCACTTTACCTTTTCATTAGCTACCTACTGAGCCCGTTGAATCAATGCAGATTTTTCCATGCATAAGCTAAAATAAGTGTTAGCATTGCCTACTAATAGTGTGGTTTTGAGGCTGGAAAGGTGTTTCAAAGTCACCTTCTAAAAAGAACCATTTTCTGTAGGGTATTAGAAATGAGGAATAGAATGTCAGGATTTTTTAGTTCTTACTAGGATATTTTTAATGTCAGCCTGACCTTTCTGTCTTCTAAATACCTTTTAGTTTAAACTAGTGTTTGGGGGAGGAGGGAAAGGTGGAAAGAGGTAAATGAAGTTCTCTTGTGGGTTTGTGCCTTTCTGATTAAAATGCCCTGCAGATGAATGTATAGTCAGTGCTAGGTCTATCTTGAATTGGAAAGATAGTTTTACCCTGAAAAAGCTCCAAAATTTTACATGTTAGTGATTTCTGAATGGTGGTATGACTCTCAGGCACTTAAAATCAGTGAGGGGATTCTGCTTTCTTTAGTTGTTTTTAAATAACAAAAAAAGAAATATAGGAGCAAAAACAGATTCAGCACAGTTTCTGTGCAGTTGCCATCACTACGTGATACAGATAATTGTATGAAAATTGTACAAAGCAAGTACATTGTCATCAAATGTCATCCATAGGCTGCCCTGAGCTGATTTAGTTTATCCTTGGATAGTTGATCTTTTTTTTTTTTTCTCTTCATTTTGAATATTCTTTGGGGTTAGATATCCATCAGAATACGAAGTGGGACTTTTTCTGATGAATATCCAGTTCCTCTTGTATTCCATGTATCCGCAAGCTCGCTGCTGTGAACTTCCACAGCAGTAACCTTGAACTTTTCTATTTAAACTATGTACTTAGTCTAAACACTGCTGATTATAGTGACTTGATCTCCTGTGATCTGTTTACTGTTGTCTTACCAAAACAAATGATAGCTTTTTTTCATAATTTTTCTAGTTTTCTCTTCATAATTCTGTGAAGAGAAACAAGTTTTCTCTTTTGTGACTGAACCATTTTTCCATCTTGGCTTGTACTCCCATTTCAAACTAGGATTTGCACTAAAGACTTGGAAGAATGTGGGAAGCTTCAGGATGGATAGTTATCCCTTTTGCATAACTCAGCTCTTATAAATTCTAAACAATTTGTTGCAACAGTAATTTTAGATTAAAACTGGGCCAGATCTCCCTTTTTTTAATTGTAAAATACCTTATTTACATTTCTTTGTTAGCAGCTAAGTTTTATCAGTTTGGTTTATTCTTTGCTTTGGGGATGATGCCTTTCTGAAGTGATACCGTTGTACACCAAGGTTAGACTGGAGGGGAAAATGCAACAGACTTAAAATGAGAATGGTAGTTGTGTTGAGATACGCAAGGAAAAATGACAAGTTTTGAAACTATTGCCTTCTACCATAAGAGTAGGGTTTAAGAAATGAGTTGGGAAGAGGTCAAATCTGAGCAGAAATTACATTTTTGGATTTGCTTTAATATTAGAGGACAAGAGGTAGAAATCAGTTTGCGTTCAATTCTGAACCCTTTGAAATTGACTTAAGTTTGACTGCAGGTAAAAGGATATGATAAAGTATTAAGAGAACAATCTCATTTGTCTTCAATTTTCTTCCTTTTCACTTCACCTTAAACTATTTTTTTAAATGGGTACTGTGGTGCTACTGATCATTCTGCTCATACTGGAGTCTAGGACAAGAGGAACTGATGGCTACTGATCAGTTCATCAGGACTTCAGATTGCAAGGAGTGAGCAAATCCTTTCTGCTTTTCTAGTGTTTTTTTTTTTTTTTCATATAGAATCCTAGAGTCATTAGGGTTGGAAAAGACCTTTGAGAACGAGTCCAACTGTAAGCCCTTTAACGCTCTGACTGCTAAACCATCTCACGTTTTCTGAACACTGCCAGAGACAGTGACTCCACCACTTCCCTGGACAGCCTGTTCCAAGGTTCACCACTCTTTTTGTGGAGAAATTCTTCCTAATGTCTAACCTGAACGTCCTCAGCACAGCTTGAGGCCATTTTCTCTTGTCCTATTTTCGGTAGTTATTCTGGAGGAGAGACTGTCCCCCACCTCATTACAGCCTCCTTCCAGGTAGTTGTAGAGGGATAAGGTCTCCCTTGACCCCCCTCTTCTCTAGACTTCTCCCTTTGCAAGGCCTTTATACCCCAATGCAGATGAACGCTGTGGCTCAGCTTGGCATCAAGAGCATCAGAAAGTTGCTGCATTTCATCCCCCTGTTCAAAGGCATTTTCCTTTGGGGTGGGGAAGTGGGGGCCTGGATGGGAAGGAGGGGGTTCTCTGCTTGCAGACGTAAGCAGTAACCTAAGTGGGAAATTTTAGTAAATTAATGTAGGAAAAAGAGCAGCAATTTTCTCCATAGTAGTCTTCAGGCATTGTGAGTCATTTAGTCTTCATTCAGAGGCAGGGCTCAAACAGTCCTTTCCATTACAGGTCTTCTCTAATTTTCAGTTTTCAGAGCTTTGTTTTCCATCTTGTTTCCATCTAGAATTGACTTTAATACAGTAGCTGCATAGCCTTTGCTATCTGATAACCTACAGAATCTTGGATCATCATGCCTGAGACTATGCTTACCTAAACAGTTATCGTTCCAAAGATCTCTTGACTTCCTTGAGTTACTGAATTGATGTGATGGGAATCAATGGTTTCTTTTCTCTGTAGATAGAACTGTTTGAGTTTAAGGAGGAGGACCTCACTGATGAAGAAGATGGTGGCATAATCCGAAGAATACGTAAGAAAGGGAAGGGCTACTCCAGGCCCAACGAGGGTGCCCTTGTGGAGAGTAAGTCACTTATGTGTATAGTAAATGGGCTAGCCAGAGGGAAGGGCAGAACCTTTTTACTGTCTTAGCTCTTTCTCTAGAGAGGAAAATACCTGGTTTTTCTCTTTCTAAATGACCTAGGAGACCCTCTCAAGTAACCTTTTGTTCTTTTTCTGGTGCACTTTAACTTTTCCAGCAGGGATTGATCTTGTGCTGTCCAGAGATTGTGAATCAGCTCAGGTGTTCACTTGACCAGCAAAGCCAAATGAGTCTAATGTGTTTTTGCTCTCTGAGAAACAAGAGAGAAATTAGTTCTGGAATATGTTGTAACGAAAAGAAAACATTAACAAAAAAGGACGGGGGATTTACTGGCGTCAGCAGCACAGGCTCTATGGCTTCCAATTGGTGAAACTTGCTTAGGTAGCTGCTTTCAAGGAGGAAGACTATTTAGATTAAGGACTGGTTATTCCTTGTGTTACCTGTGCTACCTGCTGCTCACTACATGCGTCTTCTAATTTGTCTCTGTCTTGTTTTACTTTTTGTTACCAGTCCAATTTGAAGGCCGATATGGAGACCGTGTATTTGATAAGCGTGAGTTGCAGTTTGAAATTGGAGAAGGTGACAATTACGATCTTCCTCATGGCCTTGAGAAAGCAATTCAGAAAATGGAGAAATCGGAGGAATCTGTATTCTATCTCAAACCTAAGTGAGTTAATTCTGATATTTTTTGATACTTGAGGAATATATACTATGCGTCCTTCAGGAACGAAGAAGTGTTCTGTAAAGCTTTTCATGATTAGTATCATGTTTAAAGACTTGGTCAGATGCAAAAGTTTGAAGTACAAAGCTCAGATTACTTAGCCTCTAGAGAGAGGATAGAAGAGCAAAAGAAGACCTTATTTTTTTATAGTAGTACTAGTACTAAGGAATATCCAAGCAAATACCATTGCATTTTTGCAACTTTCTAATGCTGAATAGACTTCCCAGAATGTTGTTTTTGCCTGTGGATTCTGATGCACAAGTATGGCTGTGTGGACAGTTTTAGAATATTTCTCCTTTATCTTGCAGCTATGGTTTTGGAAGTGCTGGAAAGGAGAAATTTCAGATTCCTCCAGATGCAGAGCTACAGTATGAAGTGAAGCTCATAAACTTTGAAAAGGTGGGAATGAGAGAGGCAAAGGCATTGGTGGAACTTTGACAAGAACGATGGGTCTTTAAACTGTCTTCTGAAGTTGGGGAGCCACTGTTGTGGCCAAGTACGAAGAGTATTTGTCTGAAATTGCCCTTGTTCTTAACTGGATCCCTGTCTGTGTTCAGTGTCCCCTCAGCTCTAGCCCAGTTACCATTTTGTTTTCAGTAGCACCGCACAACTCTCATTTGCCAAAACTCTGCCATACCTGTTAAGAAGCAGCATAGCCACACAGATTTCCCCCAGAAGCTGTGTCCTTGACTAGAACTTTTTTCTTTAGGCTAAAGAATCTTGGGAAATGAAGACAGAAGAAAAGCTGGAACAAAGCAGCATTGTGAAGGAGAGAGGCACTCAGTACTTCAAGGTAAACTACAGCCTCCAAGTACTGTTACTGTTCCTTGACTCATGTCATAAACTGGTGGTGATGATCTATAGCCTGCTTCGTTGCAGTTCATGGTATCCTCAGCCTGTGTTGGTCGCACTATCCAAATGTTAGCTGCACTGCAGAATTCGGGTTTTCTTTGTTTCTTTGTTCTCTCTTCCCTCAAATCTATTTGTCATACCTAAAGGTAGCTTTGGCACATACACTGAGCAGTGGCGAAGTTACAGTGTTGGAAGTTGCTGCTATAAGATAGTGCTTTGAATGAGAAACATTCTTATCAGGGCAGAGATGTGTGGAGAAACTGTGTTTTAAAAGATTTGACTAGGTCCTGATGGGACTTTTTTGGGATACTCCAGTGATCTTCTTGGTGCAGTGGTAGTCCTGATGGCTTGAGTGCCTCATTTTGCTTTGTATTTAGAGTTTAATACACAAAATAGAGTGGGAGTTTAGAACAAAAAATTGGTGCTGGTCTGTTCTCACTGCTTTAGTGGGTAATATGATTCCTAAAAAGTTTCTGGTCCTATGCAGGTAGTGCTGACAAATACTGTTTATTGTTTTATGATATAAGTTTGTTTACTTAAAATTGTTTCCCCTGAGGTAGTGTTCAAGTGAAAGAGGCAGGAAGCAAATAAAGTTTACTGTCAAGAGCTTATGAGCTGTGTGGATATTTAAACTGCTTTGTATACAGGAGGGGAAATACAAGCGAGCAACATTACAGTATAAGAAGATCGTGTCATGGCTGGAGCATGAATCAGGACTTCCCGATGAGGAAGATGCAAAAGCCAAAAGCCTGAGGCTTGCTGCCCACCTGAATCTAGCCATGTGCCATCTCAAGCTGAAGGAATATTCCCAGGCTTTGGAGAACTGCAACAAGGTAGTAAGAGGGTTTCTTTTTTAAATATATTTTTATTATTTTTATTTCTATCTTTTAATTACTTACTGGCATACTCAAGCACTTAGCAAGTTGAAATGACGAGACAAGGCAAAGATCAAAGAGGTAGTAACAGATCATGATTAAACATCTGATTTCCTGATTCTCTGTCTATAAAGTCTTATTGTATTCAAGTCCTCTCTTTATCCCCAAATTCCAGGAGAGATGTGCTTCAGATGTATTAGGCCATTTTTTAGGAGTGTCTGGTGATCTGGTGGATTTTATTTAAAAAAAAAAAAAAATCTTGTGTTAACTGTTCTATGCAGGCACTTGAACTGGATAGCAGCAATGAAAAAGGCCTTTTCAGGCGTGGAGAAGCTCACCTGGCTGTTAATGACTTTGAATTAGCCCGGGATGATTTCCAGAAAGTGATACAACTTTACCCAAGTAACAAAGCTGCCAAAGTGCAACTAATAACTTGTCAGCAAAAAATACGGGAGCAGCATGAGAAAGAGAAGAAAATGTATGCCAACATGTTCCAGAGGCTTGCGGACAAAGACTTAAAGGTAAGTGTCACTACTCCAGAAAACTGCAAGGCTTGACATCAAGTGTTAGGCAAGGAATGGTGAGTCTTTAGAGTATTCAGCTTGATTTTTTTTTAGTAAACAGCACAGTGAGAGAGCATGGATATAGCTGTCTTGGGAGAAATGGGAATAGTCAATGTTGTTGCGATGTTTCAGATTATTTTGTTTGAATAAGACAGCTAGTAGTACCACACATTGCCCAGAATACTTCATTTCAGCTGATCTTTCAGTAAGCATTTTTAAATATCAGTGAGTAATTGAAATGATGAGCTACAAACATGATAATGTTCAAGAACTGAAAGATGTATCTCTTCGCCTTAAACTACTGGATTACTCTGTTTTGGCATCTGCATGGTCCATCCACTGTGCCTTTTTGCCTCTCATACTGATGGTCTTTGGCCAAACCTTGAACTGTCTTGCTGCTCATCGAGACAAATATAAGACGGAGAACATTAACCATGTACTGGTGTGACAGATTCATGATGAACTGTTGGTAGTAAGTTCTTTCTTTGGGCTCTCAGAATATACTTTATTCTATGGATGGTTTTCCTACTAAGTTTTCACTGAAATCCTAGTAAGTGTTAGTCCAATTAACTTGTAATCCCATACTGCCCATATTATAATAGGGTATTTTAGCTAGCAAGAAATGTTGTTGCCTGTGAGAATCCCTTTTCCCAAGAAAATGCTCATCTTTCTTTAAATTTGATGGCTTCAGATTGAGTAAATCTGTAACTTCCGAGAGAAATCTACTGTTTCACTCAATTTTCTCAGTAACAGTGAGATGTGTAGCAGAATGCCTGTCATGAGGTTATTTCCACAGATTTTCCCTGCTACCTACCCAGTATATGTATGGAGAATAGAAAAAAAAATAATTCTAGTTTCAGTTATTGCTATGCCCATTTTCTCTCATTTATGCTTTTCAATGGCAGTAAGTCTGTCTTGGAGTCCTCTGTCCTCTGATGGGTGACTGTAGTTTCATGTTGCAGCTAACTGATGTAATATTGAGTTTAGTGATTTTACCCCTTTTGTAAACCACCCCCTGCCCCAACCTGCCCCAACTTGCACATTGAACTTACCACATTTACTGTGAGGGTGACACAACCCTGGAACAGGCTGTACAGAGAGGCTGTGGGGTCTCCTTCTCTGGAGATCTTCCAAACTTGCCTGGATGCCACCCTGTGCCACATGCTCTTGGTGTCCCTGCTGGAGCAAGGGGGTTGGACTAGATGATTTCTAGAGGTTCTTTCAAACCTGACCCAGTCTGTGATTGTGATCTCTTTACTGTAGTGTAGTGGTCATTGATACCTCGCTGTAATTGATACCTCACTGTAAGACACAGTTCAGACTTCTGTGCTGACAGGCAGATTAGCAATTTCTTTACTTTTGAAACATTAGTAGTACATTCTTACCTTATCACTTTGCTTTATTTTAAAATTATTAAAAGGTCAAGTGGGATGCATAGAAAGTTGAAACAAGACAAAAGCAATTCCATGCAGCGATGTCCAAAATGAGCTAATGAAGAATGTATTAATAAGGCATAGTGTGGCAAATAATAAATGCCAAAAGCATGTGTGAACAATGTTAAGAACAGTAACCATCTAATCTAAGTACTACTGCTCAGCCTGCTTTATACCATGCTCCTGTTTTGGAGGGACGCAGTTTGCTGAGGTTGATACCTTAATTCAGTCTTGCTGGGAGACCTAATGGCTGCTGGGTGTAATGTAAGGTTTGTAGTATTGTTTGCAGATTATAGCAACTTTGTTTAAAAAAGGATTATCTTTTGTTTCCCTGTTTAGTCTGCTGATACTATTCAAACCAGCCACTCTGAAGATGCAGAAATGAAAAATGAGCAGAATGGAGTTGAAGATAAGTCGGCAATTGACACGGAAGCTTAAGTGCAAACCCTATTCCATTAGTTTTGTAAACAAAAATTTCCAGTGAATTAGACCTTTATTTTTCTATGTGGTTGGACAGTGGCTTGAGGGGAGCAGAGACTGAGGCCGCCATGCCACAGTCAGTTACAGCTTTACGTGTCTGTGGAAGAAGCTCAATGGAAGCACAAATCTGATTTAATCCTAAGGACTTTATTTATTCATTCAAACTCTGTTATTGGGCTTCTATCAGGATTCATTATGCTTGGTTCTTTGAAGTTTGTTGTTGCTGTTTGTCTCTTTTGGGTTCCACTTCACTTCAATCCTAAGTTTTGCTTTCTAAAGTTGCTTTCTAAATTTACTTCCTTGGGGGTGGGGTGGTGGTTTCTTGTGGGGAAGGGATATTTTGTTGTTGTGGTTTTTTTTTTTTTTTTTTNTCAGTAATCAAGCTTTTTGGAGGAGTCTCATGTGAGACCTAAGAACAAATCACTGCTCCCAGTTCTTCTGGCTTGGCCTTGTCCCTTTCCCTTAAGTTAGGGAATCCCTTTCGTTAAGTGTTGTAACCTTCCTTGTATTCCGCCTCTTCCCACCCTGCTGAAGACGAAGACTCTAAAGTCACAGCTTGAGTAATGAAGATCCAATTAAACTAAAGAAAACAACTTTTAGTGTGTTTTTATTGGAATACGCACAGAATTAAAAGTGAACTTACTCTTCTCTAGTCCTTCAGTGTTTTGTTTTTATTGGTGTTGTTCTCTCTCTGTTTTATCTTGTTCTTTTACTGCTGTAACGCCTTTCACCAAGAAAGGGGTAAAACAGGATAGGGTTTTTTTCCCCGCAGTGAAAGTGGGGTGATTAGAAAGGCAGAGGGTGAGGCAGAAGTCGAGCTCTGTTACTGCCCTCTTTTGCCTCTCCCTCTTTTTGCCTACGCTGGGAGATGGGGGATGCTCATAGGGATCAGTTTACCTGTTCCTTTCACATACAGAAGTGGATTTTGTTTGCTCGTGTGCCAGCAGCCACCTCTATTGCAGCACACTAGCTACTAGCCTTTCTTCAGATCCCTTTGAACTAAACTGCAGAAGCTGGTAAGGGGGGGGGAGGAAAGTTACCACTGGACTTACATGCGTCTAAGGATTTTTAGACAAATTGGTAGGCCTGCTAGCAAATTCTTAAGTCCGAGGCTTCCCCCTCCCGCGTCAGGCCGGGCGGCAGCAGCGCGCATGCGCGCTGCTGCCGCCCGGCCTGANCTGACGCGGGAGGGGGAGCCGCGGCGCGTGCGCACTCGGCAGCACCGGCCGTTGCGCGAAGGGCCGCGCGGCGCCATGCGCTCCGTCAGCTACGTGCAGTGCGTGGCGCTCGAGTTCGGCGGGAGCCTCTTTCCGCACGCCATCTGCCTCGGGGACGCCGACAACGACACGGTGCGGGCAGGCCGGGACGCGGCGCGGGCGTCGCTGCGGCGGGCGGCGCTGCGGTCGGGCCGCACAGCCGGGCCGTTCCCTGGGTGCAGAGCGGTAGGAGGAGAAGCAGCGAGGCCATTAAAGTGCTGGGAATCCCCGGCGAGGTGGGAGCTTTCGCTTCCAAAGGGAGTCGCTGTGTACCGTAGGTGGGGATGTGGAGCCGGGGGGAAGCAGCGGCGGGGAAGCAAGGTCAGGTGCATCAGGAGGGATGCTCCAAGCCCGGCGAAGAGCTGCTTCTGTTGGCTTTAATTTGGCAGTGACTAAGAAGGGGCTCCCGCTGCGGCAGATCTTGAATGCTTTCCCTTTTCCTCAAAAAGGCAAATGCTGTCACAGCTGTAGCTGCCAGTCCTGAAAACTGCAGTGGTGAGCAGCAAAGCAGTCTTCCCGTTAGAATTAGAAAAATGGTGGGGGGAATGTGTGCATGGACTAGTGAAATGCACAGAATTTAGATATACAGAGACATGATGTGGAAGGTGGAATAGCTGGAGTAGACTTGTAAGCTGGAGGAGATGCTGACATTTCAGCAGCCCTCTTTCCAGAATAGGTCACCGTTCTGAAAGATCTTAGCCATTTCATCAGTGAGACAGAAACGTGGTGTAAGCCTAATTGTAAGTGCACCCACAGCGCCTGCACACTGGTTATGTTTTCCTCATTGCCATCAGCTTCCTCAGAAGAACCAAGAAAGATCAGTCCAGACTGCAGGGTGGAAGGTGGGGTAATGATGGTGGTTATTGGAGCAGGATGTTTAATGATCAGTGAGAGAACTCTGGAACAATGGCTAGAGAAGGGGATAACATGAAGTTGTCATGAGGGATTGTAAGAGTCACTCACCCTTTTAAACTATTAGAGTAAAATTGGGGAGGAGGGGGCTATTTTTGTTTTTGCTGTATATTCTCTATTGATTCATAGCTCTTTTTTTTTAAATTTGTTTTGCTTTGTTGATTCTTGCCACAAAATGATTTTAGATGTGAATCTTGTAATTCCTGCCAAACGGGGAATGATATGTTGCTCTGCAAGCTTCTAACTCAGATCTGTTGTCCAGCTGAACGAGCTAGTGGTGGGGGACACCAATGGGAAGCTCTACGTGTACAAGAATGATGACAGCAAACCCTGGACTGTGCGATCCTGCCAAGGAATGGTCAGTTGTAGGCAAAATCTTAAAATGGCCTGTGACTTTTGATGTACATGCAGCCTGCTTTCATTGACTATTAAACTCTTAAAGCTTCTCTTTTTTACCTGCAGCTCACGTGTGTTGGAGTGGGAGACGTATGCAATAAAGGCAAGGTGAGAGCATTCGAAGTCTTCCCAGCCTGTCTGTAGGGCATGTGGGTGGTGCTCGGGCAGTTACAGTTATGACATACACTGAGTGTGGAGGAGGAAAGGGGCTTTCTGTCCAGGATTTACTGTCCCTCAGGAATTTGTAGCTAATAATAGTTCTTCTGTTTACACGTAACCTGCATGTGCCTGTGAGCTATAGGCAGGCACTCATAAGCAAAAAAAAACGATCCTGTCTTTGGAAAGTGTTGCTGATTACCAAATCTCCCTGAGTGAGCCCTAGAGGGCTTCACTGGTTTGGGGGTTTCTTACGTTCCCCAGTAGATTTGCTGCAGCAACAGTGCAGCTGCTCTTTTATGGACTATGGCCCCTCTGCCATTTGGCCATGTGCATTTAAGATCACCCAAACAAGACTGAGACACAGAAAGTTTAGGTGCTCAAGCAAATTTGGTATATCTGACTCCTTTATATATATATATATATATGACTTCTTTTTTTTATGGTTATTTCTGGGATTAATAGCAGAGCTACTGGGTCTAAAACTCTGAAGTTTAGGGCTCCTCATCTGTCATACTGTAGCTCTGTCTGCTCCAGATGGCAGTGGAGTGGAAATGAGTCTTGAGAAAGCCATACATTGTCCGAGTGCTACAAGTGCATGTCAACCTACAGAGAGGAGTGCACAAGAACTGCAGGACCTGAGCAGTGTGCATACTGGCTGGAAACTTCACCGTTTCCTCGGTAGCATCCCTCTCGGTCTTGATGGATACACCCTCATTTCTTCCCTTATCTTGCTGGGGGACAGTTTCTAAAAGAATCAAAAGAATCTAAAACAATCAAAGGTGTTTTCCTTGGCCCACAGAACTTGGTGGTGGCCGTGAGTGCCGAAGGCTGGTTTCATCTTTTTGACCTGAGTTCTCCAGCTTCAAAACACCCAGATGCCTCAGGCCATCATGAGTTGGTGGCAGCAGCAGAAGAGCAGAAGCCGGTGTTCAAACAGCACATCCCTGCCAACACCAAGGTCATGCTGATCAGTGATATTGGTAAGCGGTGCGGCAGGGGTGGGAGTGCAGGGTGAGGGACTCAGAGGACATGAGGTAGTGGGGGAGGATAGAGAAGGTCATTGGGAAGGTGTCAGGATGCAGAAAGAAACAACCTGCTCAAGTAGCTGCTCTAGCAAACATACCCAAGTACTTGAGAAAGAGGAGTAAGAACTTCAGGGCTCTTCGTACAGAATTAGGATCCTCTGAGATGCCATCTGGTAGAAACCCAACACTGGTCTCTGCATGTTGGGGAGGTGGACCTGAGAAAACCTGAGAGGTTCAACCATCTCCCTGTATCTCCTGCAGATGGAGATGGGAAGTGTGAGCTGGTGGTGGGTTACACTGACAGGGTGGTGCGGGCCTTCCGCTGGGAGGATCTGTCTGACGGCTCCGACCACATCTCAGGACAGCTGCTCCTGCTGAAGAAATGGCTTCTAGAAGGTCAGGTAGGAAACAGAATACTTGTAGTAGAACAAGCCAAATACAGTCTTCGTGAGGTTTCTCAAGTTAAGGGGCATAAAATCTCAGTCCTGTGAGCAAAGAATTTATTTTTTGTTTGGAGAAGGGGTGGCTTGTAAGGAAATTTTCCCAGCAGTTGCCCTGTGTATGCAGAACAGGTGGTTGGCATGGCCTGGGAAACAGTCATCAGCTCTCACAGGACTCTTGAGAGCCTTTTTTCCCTGGGTGTTCTTAGGTGGCTTTTGGTAGGAGATCCTTTTTCTGTAATTTAGCTATTTTGCCGCTCTAGATAAATTTGTTCATGCCATGCTGATGATTTCTAGCAGAAAATCTGTCACTTAAATTTTGATACAAAATTCACAGTGGAGACCTTTGAGGTGTATGAAGTTCTCAATTTGACTCACTCCATGTTTTTCCTGTACCATTACAGGTGGACAGCTTGTCTGTGAACCCAGGCCCTGATGGCTCCCCCGAGTTAATGGTTTCTCAGCCCGGCTGTGGTTATGCTGTTCTGCTGTGCACCTGGGACTCAGAGCCCACACCAGAGGGAAGGGACAGCTCTGCCCCAGGCAGGTGAGCAGCATTTCTGCAAGGGTTCATAATGAAATTCTGCTCATCCCTCGGTCAGAATTAATTTCCTCTGTCAATCTTTGCTGCTGAGTCCTTCACTGGTGAGTTAGCCTGTGCACAGGCTCCAGCTACGTCTGGCCTTAGAGAGCTCTGGAGCAACCTGAGCACAGGATTGCTGTGGCACAGTCCCTGGCATGATGTCTGTGTCTCTTCTCCCCAGGGAGGCACCTGTTCGAGATGTTGTTCTGCACCAAACGTCTGGTCGTATCCACAACAAGAATGTTTCTACTCATCTCATTGGTAGCATTGGCAGAGGTGAGAGATTGGAAGCCTCGGGTCTCAGACCGATCAGTTGTGCCTAGTAGAGCTTGCCAGTGCGTCCAGCATGAGACTAGATTTCCTGTGGTAGGAAAATCACAACTCTGGGAGGCAGCTACAAGGACAGAGGTTGTTCTTAGCCTTCACCCAGCATAGCAGCTCCTCTGCAGCCCCCACTACCTTGCGTTTACTCTTGCTGCGTAGCCATAGCACCTGGCTCTGCTGGCATCCCTGACCTTTGTCTTTGCGTGGCTGCAATGTATGCCCTCTTTCTTAATCCTGAGATACAGAAATCTCCTGTGCACAAGCCTCATCTTCACGCTTGCTTTTGTGCTTGGTTCCGGATGCCTGGTATCTGAGAGCTGTGTCCTGCTTTCTCTTTACATATGTAATTCCAGTCCCTCTGGGGCTGTCCCTCTGGTTTTAGTGTGTGCTGTCTCCAGCCAAAGTATTCTGCTCAGGTGTTGTGCCTAAGCTCTCCACAGCTGCCTACTCCTGTTGGCGCTTACACACTGAAGTTTTTATTCAGACATTTCTTATGTACTGCCAATGCCTCTCTAGAGCAACTGCTTTGTGCTCTGACTTGTGCCTAGTGCCACCTTCTGGACCCTGTCCAGGGAGTTATGGAGAATGTATGGCTCTCACTCATCCCTGGAATGTGTGGTGTTAATGCAAAGAGGCACCAGATTCGCAGGTGCTTTCATTCCTTGTCCACAGCTGGCTGGAATCCAGCTGCATTTACCCTGTTGGAGTGTTAATTCCATGGCACTATCTGAGGAGGGTTTAGGCTCTCCTGTGAAGCTGGAGCTGGGGGAGATGGGCAGCCCTCTGAACTCAGCCCTGCCCCACGACACGTATAGTATCTTGTCCTCCTCGATGCCCACAGCTCTTGCTCAGCCTGTTTTTTTCTGCATCTCAGTTGCTACTTTGAGCACCATGGGCACCATGGCATGAAATTAGTTATTTCATTGCATGCAAAATGTCATACCTAATCAGGAGAGCCCACAAAACAATGGAGGCTTATGGAAGAAAGGGTGAGGAAAGGATGGGAAAAGCCTCTTCTGTTGGACCGCCAGTAGTGAAACAGCTGGAATGCTATTGTGCCCAGTCTATAAAGAGGGCACAGCAGAACTTTTTAATCACGGCCTATCTGGATGAATGTCAGTGAGGGGCAAAACCAGCTGTTTTTGTTAAGATGACCAGGAGAAATAGGGCAGATCCTGTCATGGGAGGGTGCAGGGTGCAGTAGCCTAGATCTGGTCATGGGCAGCTGAAGCAGGTTTGAGGAACTGCATCACTCTGAGGGAAAAACGTATTGGCCTTCAGCTCTGCTGGACTGTCCCTATCTGACAGGTTTCCTGCATTCTCACAGACTGCAGGGGCTCTCCTGTCCCTTCCTGGGTCTCTCTTGTAACATTGTCGCAAAAGGAATTATTTGAAGCTGTAGTTGAATATAGCTCCAGTGCCACTCCTGCCAAATGCAGCACGCTTCCCAAACCTAATCTGGCATGTCCTTTCTGTCTGTATACTCCTTGTCCTAGCAAGGAGTATACAGGCGGGCTGAAGTAACCTGATGTCCAAGGGACTCTTCTCTTTAGGTTTAACTAGTCACACCTGTCAGTGCTGTTCTGCACACAAGTGTGTGATATACAGGCTTTGAAAAGGACACTGTTTACAGGAAGTTCACGGCCATAGGGACCTGGCCCAGGAAAGCCAGGGGTAAGTATGCAGATGAGCATGAAAGCAGGTGTCCAATCTGTTCAGAAAGCAAGGACTGTAGCATCTGTCCAAAGCTTACTGGAAGGAGACTACAGCTTCTGCACAGTTCTGCTCTAGTTACAATAGTAGAGTTGGTAGTGTGAATCTTGGAGCCTTTCTCCACAGACTCATTCAGGAATTGGCATGGAGGTGCTTTTGTGCTGACATGACTAATACTTTGTCCCCCTTAGTGGAGTCTGTACTCATTCCCTTGTTCCTTCCTGAAATGGCTGAAGGCTCTGCTGCTATCCCGGCAAGATGATCAGGGTAGAGTTGTAATGCTCTGTTTGGCTTCAGCTGTTCTCTGCTTTGTCCCTCCTGATGTTCCTGCCTGTGCCTGTGCATTTCTGGAGACTAGAGGGGATTTGATGAAGTCCATTAAAACCGGAACCACCAGGGCCCTACACTCCTAGGAGCAGCCACTAGACCCAGAGAGGCCTAACTGAGTGCAAATAAAAGGTTCAGGATTCTTGTGTTTTGAGAAACTAGTGCCCCACAGATAAAAACTGTCAGGAAGTAGGGTTACTTGTGAGACTGCAGATCTCTTTTAGGAAGTGTCAAAACTGGGCAGCAAAGGAGGGAGTATGGGTCAGCTTGCTGTTTTGGATCTTTGCCTGGGAGAGGGAGGGGTCAAGACTCATAGAAAAGGCATCAGCTCATGTAATTGTCTTCTGCATTTACAGGCTGCTCCAGTGTGAACGGTGGTGGCTCAGGCCTTTTCGCCCTCTGTACTCTAGATGGTAAGTCCTTCTGCTGGCCTGGGATACAGCCCTGCAGGGCAGCCAAGACCTGTCACTGAGTCAAAGCAAGGAAGAGGGGCTCAGTGCTTTTAGTCTTGAAACATGGGCAAACTGGGCTTCAGAAACAGCTCCTGGATTAGGCAGGAGAATTTGATCTTGAGACTCTTTCTGCTGATACCTGCGTAAGCATGGAAGTAAGACAGGAGTCAAAGAGTAGGGGTTCTCATGGAGAGTGAGTCCTCCTTCAGCCAGGTGTGTGATCACTTGCCTGTATCTTAGGTTATGATAAATCTTGTGAAGTTAAGCATGTATTTATGTTCCTTATTGAATTGAATAGTGTTGCACAAGTTTGTTTCTTCCAGGAAACCTGAGGTGTTTTCTGTTGTTATTAATATCCAGCCTTCTGTCTTCCCAGATGCAGTTCTTTTATCTGTTAATTTCTAAGCATTTTGAAAACATTAATTCCTCTTATGGCTGCATGGCCAATGGGGATGGGAGTGTTAAGGCCATGCTGCAGTGAAGTGCATGAAGTTCAATCATCAGCCCAAAGCCTCACTGTGACTTTGACGTGGAAGGTTAGATTTAGGAACTTGTGTTATTTCCAGAAGCAGTGAAGGACATGGATCCTGGACTCTGTGTGTTCAGATAGGAACTGGCCTTGCTCAGGTCTCGGAGCCAGCTTCTCCAGACTAGTACAGAGATTCTGTTCAAAACCCCACTGTATGACAGCAACATGCTGTGCTTCTTTATATCCAAGTAGGCAGCCTGCCAGATTGTGTCTGGAAGGCCACTTTACGACCTCCAGCTTCACCATGGTTCACACGTGAGCCTTACCAAGGCAGGAGTGCACTGTGAGCACGGATTCATACTGAAGTGCGCTGTGAGGGGTGGAGCTCTGAAGTGTGTTGTGCCCACCACTGCCCTGTACTGTGAGTGCCTCTTTAGCTGATAGTGTGAGCAGAATGGAGTGTGAGGGAAGTGTCCAGGGTAGCTCTGGTCAGCCAGAGGCATGTCCATGCTGCCAGCCAGCCCATCCTTACCTTTTACCTGCCAACACACCCTCCTGAAATTGTGCAATCAGTGGGACATGGTGAGGAGTTCTACTTTGACTGCTGTCTGATCTGAGATCTGCTAATATACTGTATTCTGGGAGCCAATTTGGGGCATTTTTTTTCCTGCCTTGGAGTGCAATTTTTGCATTGCAATTTTTCTTCTCAGTCTCCGGTTCCTGCTGTCAAGAAAGTGCTGTCAGTCACAGCTTGGGCTACAGGATTCACTACATCTAAAGACCCTGAGTGTAGAGGGAGTTTGCAGGGCCCGATGCTAGTGGACATCTTGTTCCTTCTTAATGTTTTTAAGACTTTTTTTTTTCTCCTTCAGGGACATTGAAACTCATGGAGGGGGCGGATAAGCTTCTCTGGTCTGTGCAGGTTGATCACCAGTTGTTTGCTCTGGAAAAGCTGGATGTTACTGTGAGTGTCTTGTGTTAACGTGGTGGAGGAGCAAAAGCTCCAAATGGGGTTGCACATGCATGAACACGGGAAGGGTGGAGGGAGTCTCAACTAAAGACTGCTGGGATTGTCCCGGGATGGCATGAAGGAAGCTCTTACTATCCCAGGGCATTTCATCAGGTTGCAGCCCAGTCATGTCAGTCCATCCACCTGCAAGAGGTTGAGCTGTGTTGCCTGTTTGACCAAGTGGTTTTGCTCACTGCACTGAGTTATAAAAGATGTTTTCTTCAGTTAATATTCTGTTTCTGAGCTCTGCTGAATTTTAGTATTCTTTCAGGGAGAATCTTGGGCCGGAAACTATCCAGACTTTTAGAAAGAAGGGAAGAGGGGAAGCGACACAAAACTATGTCAGCAGATATCCTAGAAAAGGTGGTTTGAGCATTGCTGTCTTGCTTTTATTTATTTATTTATCTTCTCTTTCCTTTTTTTCTTCTTCCCCCTGTCACAAATCCATTTTCTCTTAGACTGCTTAATAAACATAAGGGGAAAAAGTAAAACAAGGAAAACCTCATATAGCTCGTATGACATACATATGGCATACGTGTGACTTTAGGGGAGAGAAGATTCAGGGTGCTGAGGGGAACAGAGTATTTTCCACCCATTTGCTGGGAAACTATTATTGCATTTGGCAGCAACCAGTGTTAGACCCATGGTTCCATGTCATCTGCAGGATGGAACAGTTGGATTTTGGATTCTATTCTCCCATGTTTTCTACTGTCCTTGCCTCCTTGTGCTCTCACTTTCCAGCCTGTCGCACAGAAGGCCTAGCAGCTTTTCCTGAAGAGAAGAGATTATCTGCCGCTGCCACTAGGAGATTACCCCTCCCTTTACCAGGGCTCTGCACTGAACGCATCTGAAAGCAGTGTGCCAGAATAGAGGCCTCTCCTTCCAAACAGGAAGGATTCCTGTGTGCCTCTGGGAATGATTGCAGTGGGTGCTAATCGGGGATGGTACGGTTCTTGCAGGGCAACGGGCGTGAGGAAGTGATTGCGTGTGCGTGGGATGGCCAGACATACATCATTGACCACGATCGGACTGTCGCCAGGTTTCAAGCGGACGAGAATGTCAGCGCATTCTGTGCAGGTGGGCAGCTGGGCTGCAAAGCCTCACAGCATTTCTCCCTCCAAGCTAATGTTATTCTTTGAGAGACCTGAGGCCCTTGGGGTGTCTGCAGTGGGGAATAATTCTCCTGAGGCCTGTACAATGCAGTGTGCCAAGCTAGTCTTTCCTCTGGTAGCATGTGGGGAAAGAAGGTGATGCTGTGCTGTGTCTGTAATGGAGAATAGGGTTTGTTTGTTTGATTGTTTTTCTCCTGTCCTGTTTGGGAGTGTTCAAGTCATTTTTTGTCTTACTACTATTTTTCAGTTTGCAAACTAATAAGCTGATGCCAGGAGAGATATGGAGCCCTATATAGACAGCCTAACCTTGGGGTTTGCTCTCAAACCTGTGAAAAGCAGCATGCAAATTCCCAGACTCCATGCATTTCTACCACCATTCTAGAGGCACTTGCCTGTCAGACTGGTAGGCATCTCTTGTATTATCTCAGAGGGCCTTCCTATACCCAAGTTAATGTCTCTGCAAGTCGACCTGGCTGCTCGCAAGAAAGCAAACAGCTTTGGTAGCACATCATGTGAAGCTGCCTATTTGCTTTCTCTATTTGTTCAGCATCTCCACCCTTTGGCTTTCTCCAGGCCTCTACGCATGCAAAGGAGGAAGCAACAGCCCATGCCTCGTTTATGTCAGCTTCAGTCAGAAGATCTACATCTATTGGGATGTACAGCTGGAGAGAATGGAGTCCACCAACCTGCTGAAAATCCTGGAGAGTGACCCAGAGTTTGGAGACCTCCTGCAGCAGCTGGGTGTAGGTAAGTGCAGAAAGGGAGAGGGTTATGCAGGAAAAAAAAAAAAAAAAAGTGAGGGATGGCTGTTGGTGGCATCCTGGGTTTCACGTGCTTCTCAGCAAGGAGACTAATCTGCTACCTGATGAGAATCTCTACCAATCATTTTTCTCTCTACTTTTTTTAGAAAGAAGTGATGTTTCTTCCGTCAAAGATTTGATTCATAAAACACTGTATTTTCCTGAGAAACACCAACTGAACAGCCCAGCACAATGTCAAGACCTGGCATAGATTCTTTCACCCTGCTATCATCCGTTGCCTCTTATCACCTTTCATGGTTTCAGGAAGGCAAGTGCTTGCCTGTTGGCTTGAAGCATGGTGCTGAATGGATTTGTGTAGCTGAGAAAGCTACCAGGGCAGCAGGAGTCCAGGGTTCACTCATTGGCCTTCCATTACCTATTTCCATATTCTCTACTGTCCAAAGTCCTTTTTTGGGTGACTATAGATGAACTGTGAGGACACAGAGAGAAGAAGACCGAAGCTCAGGTTTGCTTTTGGCCTGTTCTTAGAGGTGATATGTAATAACTTCAGAGTTCCTTTTGGGTTCATAGCACAGGAGTTGCAGGTTGACATCTTGAATTGGACAACAGGAGAGGGGCTTTCCACTTCTGTCCTGTGCAGATTATTTTCTTCAGTGGACCCAGGAATTGTTTGCCTTTGTTCTGGTGCTCCTCCTCTGCCAAGCTGAGTTTCTCACAAGCTGCCTTCTGTTCTGAGGATCTGGGAACATGTGTGAGAACCACAACTTGCACTGCTGACTTGCCAAGCGGTATCAAAGCTCCAAGGAACCCCATCTGTACTCAAGAAGCATTGCTTGCCTTCATCCTCTTGGGCAGAGTGACCCCAGAGATGGTTGTGGCTTAGCAAAGTAACTGTAAACTGGGCAATAAAATGAAATTGTATTAACTGTGGATCAGTATTGCAGCAATAGCTTGTCCATTTCATAAAAAGCAGTGGGAATGTCACGCTTCCCTCTCGCTGTAGAAAGTTCCATGCTCCTTTGAATCCTATACAACTAGTCAGCCAGTGGGGATGCTCCACTTGCTCGTGTGCAGAGGATGGAGGGGGCCCTGGCTTGCCCAAGACGCTCATCTGCAAAGGCCCAGGCAGGGACTTGGCCAGGTGCAGCCGGTGTTCTGCTCTTCCCCATCTCAGCTTGCTGCTTGCCTGTCTTTCAGTTATCAGAACAGGAGCAGCACATCCATCTGCTGTGTTGCATCTGTTACCTTCTTCTGTTGTTTGTGATGTCCTATTGAACAAACATGATGGATGGAGCTCTGCTTTCACCCATACGATAGCCTGAGAAGACTGGATCCAAGTCTAGTCAGGGCAAATATAATTAATTCAGTGACCTCCCTTTAGCAAATGAGAATACTTGAGAATACTGCACTCTGTTCAAGTTTGCTGTACCATGCTCTGCAAAACATCCAAGAGCAGCCCTAACATTAGGAGGAGGAGCTTGGTATGGAGAAAGAGGGTGTCTAGCTCAGCCAAAAGGTCTGTTACTGAAGTAGGGAACATGTAGGAAAAGAGCAGGATTTTTACATAACCCCTAACTTGCAATTTATCTCCATATATTTCCAGGCAGCTTCTGTCCTCTGTGTTTGATAGTTGCAGAAGTGGAAGCCTGGAGCAGGGAGGTGACAGACATGCCGTGCTGTTACAGTGAGCTAGGGAACAGCACTCTTCTGTTTCCCAGACCAGACCAGGTGGGAGCTTTTCCATTATAATGGCCTCACTCAGAAGCATATTTAAATGCTCCCCTGCAAAACTAAGTGCTTTATCCAGCTAGACCCTTCATTGAAGTAGGAACTCTGCAGGTACAGTGGTTCTTTGATAACAGTAGTGTTCAGGCTAGAGGGAGATGAGAGCAGCAGTGCTTGGACTTTGTCAGCTCTGGAGAGCTGATAGCCTCTCTTGGTGGGCTAAAGCAAGGAATTGTGTTGGGGCTTGGAGCCTTGGGAAATTATGCCAGTTATTTTGATGCTGCAATGTAAAGCCACCAGTCCAAGTGGGCCTCTACCGCATAAAACAGAGCTACTAGTAGGTTAGTGTGACCCTTTGCCTCTTACCAGTCTTCTTGTACCTTCCTAATGAAAAAGATCTCTTAGGTCTCAGTACTTTAGTTTTCTGCTACTTCTAGGTATTTGTTCCCTAAAACCTAGAGCTGCTGCCCTGAGGACAGGAACAAGTGACAATTCTCTCCCCTCTCTCGCTAAGAATTTCAGGTGAAAGAGCAACAGTTACTATCCTTGTCTCCCTTCCTGGCGCCCTGGGAACCCATCTGAGCTGGGAAGGAGCAAGTGTCTCTCCCCTCAGGGTGAACACTTAGGCTGCACTGTATTCTGAGATATTTTCTCCCTAACCCTATAACTCCCTGGTTTAGTCTTACACTTCAGAATGTGTGGTACTGACACCAAGAGGGATCACAGTGGAGCAGGGCTTAGTAAAACAGATTTCCTGAAGTCTTTGTACATAGAAGTCTTGGTTGTCTTCCAGCCTGACCACAGTCTAATGCTCTTTCTCTGCTTTTGGACAGAAGCAGGATGCTTATAGGCAACACAACATAGAAATGCCTGGAGTTTTAGTCCTGGTTGGCACAGTCTTGCACGTGTAGCGCTGCTTAGAATATAAGCTCTCTAGCTGCTTGTGCCATCAAGTTGGATGGGATTGGAGGGAGCCCTACCACAGCGTGTGCCTGCCATGATGCTGCTTAGCATCTTGTTTGCTTTTGGTGGAGCAGGCATTCTTCACAGAAATACTTTCTCTCATCATCTCCTGCTGGGACTTAAGAGCCCCAACAATTGTCTGAAGTATTTTCTTTGTCTGAGGGGTCTGGTTGAGCTCATCTGGCATCTGGGCTTCCAGGCTGTTGCAGTTCTGCTACATTGTAAATCTTTCCTGAGCTGGAGCAGCAAAAGAGAATTGTCTACACTAGTAACAGAACAACTCACTGCATGTCCATGCCCATATTTATTAGCAACACAAGCACAAAGGGGTACAAATGGTGCAAATGACTGGAACTTCTCTATACAAAGCAGACTCTGCCACACAGGTCAAAAGATTTCCAAGGAAGAAAGGAAGGTCAAATTGATCCACTGTTAGTCCAAGAGAGATGACATTTTTCTAGGAACCATCTCTAAAAGAAAAGGGGCAAAACACATGTGCATTGGGCAGGGCAAGCATAAGCTGTGCAGCCCAGCCCTCTTCTGTTGGCCTGAGGTTAATGCTGCTGTGCTCCATGCAAGCACTGACATGCTGCACTGTGGAAAGCAGAGCTGAGAAGATCCTGATACCACAGAACATCTGATCCCCGAAGCTCTACAGCTCTTGGAACCATTGCAGAGAAAATAGTAGTGCTTTGGGGTTTCTTTCTAACAGTTCTGTTTTGCCTGTAGTACATAAAAGGACTTGCAGATGGATTTTCTCCCATCCCCCTTAAACACACACAGAAAAGATAAGAACTGTCCTTGCAATTTATGACTTTTGTCCTGCTCTGTAGCCAGAAGGTGCCTGCCCCGTTTCTTTTCATGCCCTGAACACCAAAGTGGCGATTTCAAGGCTGGCCACTTATAGCACTTCCGCAGGCCGCAGTTTTCTGCGGCCTGGACATCTGCTCAGGGACTGAGCTGAGGTGGCACCTTCTCTGGAGAGGTGGGGTTACTTTTGGGGTTCAGTGGTAACTTAATGCCTCTTTATCCTGCACAGCCAACACGCTTCAAGGAGTTGGAACTAGGAGTTGTTCCTTCTTAGGAAGTACCGGCAGTGTTGACTGCATCCCCCTCAGGGGCAGGTTATCAAAGCCACTGGTTGCAAGAAGCTCTCTGGTGGGGCAGGACTTGCCAGGTGCATTTCTATGTATGAGAGACTGGGCAGAAAATGAGGAGTCCAACTGACTTGTCAGTGCAGGCATTTGAGGATAAGCAGTTTGCAGCTCTGGCTGTGGCACTGAATTTACTAGCAAGTAAATGGAAGGATTTTAATTTCCTGAGAGACAATAAAACTATTGTCCATCCCTGCTCTAATTCTTACAAACACTTTGGTAGATGCCATCATTTCCATTACTCTCCAGGTATAGCCTGACATTTGCTGGTTGAATTTCTTGTAAAGGAGGACTATAAATCTATTTAGGCAGCTGAATAGTCTTCAGTTCTGTACCTCCCCATGTAGTGGTAAGAGGAGTAAGCCTCTGGCGTAATGACTGGCAGAAGCTCCTGATGTTTCAAAGGCCACGTGTCCCCCAGGCTTGGCAAGGCAAATGATGTGATTATGGCTTCAGAAAGGTGCATATTCCTGGGATGGGTTTACTCTTGCACACAGGCCTTGGAAAGGGCCCCAGAAAGTCACTTAGTCAATCTCTCCATCTCAGGGCAAGTTCAGCCATATCTGTCTCACACTGAACACATACTTGTCTGACTGTTTCAAAGGCCACTCTTCCTTGTGTCACTGTTTCAGAGCTGCTCTGTCCACACTACCAGAAAGCAGCCCTGGTAGGAACTGACCAACATGCAGGTTCAGTGACATTATCCCTAAAACGATAATGTCCTATCGCCCATTTCAAAGAGCGATACCTTACAAAGAAGGGAGTGAACACACAGAAGATCTAGCTGATGTAGCTGTGCCCTACTTTAGGATGGCAGTTAGTACTAAATTTCCATCTTCCATGTGAAAGCTTTAGCATTTTTTGGCTTTCTAGTGGAAACGACCTTTGCACAGTTACCTACTCCCATCTACCCCCTCCCCCTGCCCCCCCCGCAAAATCGGGGGTGACTTGCAGGCACAGAAATCTCATTTAGTCACAGCTTTTTCTGTAAACCCCTGTAAGTTCTCGCCTTCTGTAAGCCTTATTGTCTGCAATAAAGAATGATGGGTGGTGTTTCAAGGTAACTGTTTTCAACAGGTTTCTTAATGTTCCGGAGGAAGTTACTTTACTGAGGAAACCTGGATGTCCAGCTGATGTGGCAGGAGGAGGGTGAAGAACATGGCTCATGCTCTGGAGCTAGTTTCACAGTTGACTGTAATAGCTGTCCCACACTGGCTTAGCACTTGCTGGAAACATCCTGTCTGTGGCTGAGAAATGGTACAGTCTTCATTCATACATGCAGTTATAAAGAGCAAAGAGGAAAGGCTGGCAAAATGTGGCAGAATGTAAGAGAGTACTAGCAATCAGTGTATATGAAACTTTTTAAAAAGATTATCTAAGGAAAGGAAAGACTCCTTTCGGAAAGAGCAAACTTGTTACTTACCACTGTGGGAGAGTGAATGATTCACTTGGACAGAGATAAAGAGGATGCCAAGAGGGCTTCATTATGCAGAGAGCAGAGGAAGAAGTAGACAGAGCTGGATATTTCCAGCTGCCATAGGGCATTAATTAATAGAGGAACCTGAATTTCTAATGATATGTGAACTGAGACATGAGAATCACAGAAAGGCTTCAGAAGGACTGGAGGGTGTTCTGAAGATGAGCAAATAAATGGGTGTGCAAAGACTGATGTGTGAGAACAGCCCCTGCTGAATACAACAGCAGCTCATGTGCAAGCACCTGCAGGGCGGTAAGCGGCAGGCAGCAGTCAAAATGGAGATGACAACTCAAAAGTCAGGCCAACTTTCTATAGGATCTAATCCAGCATTCCCCAAATGAATGGAAAGATTTCTGTTAGGTTCAGTCTGATTTGGGGAGGACCCTTGATAATTATTTTTTGTTTTTAACAGATCAAGAAGGTTAATAAATAATGAGTTGCAATAGACATGCTATTAGTCAGCTTTAGTTGTTTATCTGCCATAGTCCCCATGCTGTTTTTAGAGAGAAGCAAGCACTGGAAGCTGGATGAATTGCTGCACACACAAACACAGGAGTAAGTGTCTTATCTAACACCAGCAAAGTTTTTTTTGGCAGCGTGACTTAGATGCCAAGTGGATTCCAGCTGGCATGCAGGATATGTCCAGGACAAGTGTGAGCTCAGTAGAAACCCCTAGGCTTGAGCAGGTCAGATATGCAAGTGATAGAAGTCCAGAAGAGACTACTGGTACTTTGATTGACAAGATCATCAAGAAACCTGTGGGTGCAGACACAAATGGAGAGAACTGGACTCATTTGTGTCGTTCAGGAGATGTCTGAAAAGCAATCCACACAGGAAGAAATAATCCGCTGCACAAACGGAAGAATGACTCAGGAGTCAAGCTGCAGATCAGTGGCTGGAGAATATGACTATCAGTCAAAGCCACCAGTCTGAGACTGCTCTTAGAAGGGGTGGATACCAGTCACAGCAGCTAATATTAACGTCACATATATCAACCAGGCAATATCTCCACTGGTTTTATCTTGTGTTAAACTAGAGTCCTGCATCTGGTTTAGGCAAGAATTTTTAAAAGGGGTGGGAGGCAGGAAAGCAACCACAACCAACCAGTATTTTAAGAAACACAACAGCCACAACAACAGGTTTGATAAGGCAGGAAGACTGCCAACAATGTTTATTCCAAGATGACTGGCAAAATGAGAATATTCTATGGGAGGATTAAAGGGATATTGTGGAGAGATTGAATAGAGACTCATTAGTCATGAGGAAGAGATGACTTCATTGGGTTTCAAGTGTGATATGGAAAAACCTGTGCTAAATATTATGAAAAATATCAATCTGGATCATTTCCAATCATGGAGCAAGCTGTCCCAGTGCATCCTTCCTAGAGGTAGCAAAAATAGACTATCTATCATACAGCTATGGATGAAAATGAGTATATAATATATATATCTCCATCTTATTCAACCCAGATAAGTCCACAGTTCTCAGACCTAAGCTGATACTACAAGAAAGTCTATTTCTCTGGGTTTATGCAGGAGTACCAAAGGAGTACCAGTGGCTGTGAGATGCCAGGGCTTGAGGCTGGTGATGTACCTGTGTCCAGTCACCAGATTTCAAGTTGAAAGTAAGGAGCTGGCGGAGCAGAAGACTCTAGGTACTGTAATTCACTGCAGCCTTTAAACTTAGTGGCAGAAACGCAGTTTGATAGTGCGGCAAAGGTAATCGGTGAGGTAATAGGAATGCAGGTCCAGCAGCTGGAGTGCAGAGGCCTGGTCAGAAGCCTAGGATGTGCAAGTCTGGCTACTATATAACAAGATGTGCTAAGCATTAACATCCACAAAAATATAGCCTAGTAGCAAGGCTGCACTGGCAAACCCAAAGCACTTGTGAGCATTCACTGTACTCTGGGCATCTAGGCTTAGCATTTCTACAAAGGTGTCTTAGAATTAAGACCTCTGACATTGCGCTTGCTGAAAAGTTTTTCCAAGCAAATCCTTCTATTGTGCTCTGAGCCAGCAAGCGGACACGAAATCCAGCTTCCCAGCATGCAGGTGAGGAGACTGGCAACAGGCTTCTTCCCGCAAAGCAAGGGGAATGGAGTCTCCTCATCCAGGTAGAGAGGAAAAGGAGCATTCATAAGCAATCTCGGAAAGCTCCTGCACAGAGCACCACCTCCCTGGCCACAGCACGACTGGAGATTGTTGTTCAAAGTGACTCTCCCTTGTCAAGAATAGAGTGCTTTGTAAAAAGCGTTATTAAAAGGATAGGGTGAATTTATAGAAATCTGAGGGATGAGGGACAGATAGAAAAGAAAGAATAAAGACCCATAAAGTGCCATGGGGACAAGCAGGAGGGTTCACTGAAAGAGGGAGCTCTCCAAAGAAGAAAGCATTTCCACCACCAACAACTTCCAGCTCCCATTTGTGGGTTTTTCTTTGTTTGTTTGTTTTTTTACTCCCCAGTGAATGCCTCGGACCAGAAATCAAGGCTAGAGGCCTGTGAATCTTACACTTATCTCTCTCATATGACAGCAAGTTTCCTCACCCCCCAGAGATGGAATATGCAGCCAGTCATTGACCAAGCTCTTCAGAGGCATGTAGGAAAGGCAGCTCTTGACTCAGTGCTTTAAATCTCAGGACTCCTTCCTCCAAGTCGATGCAGCACTAAGAAGGGGAGAGCCAGTTACTCGCTGGACATTTCAGATAGCAAGTACCTCTGTCTCATGATGTCTATGACGGGGGAGAAGCTGGAAAATCACCACACATCGCCCTTGGGATTTGGAGAACCTCATAGCTCCCCCTCCCTGCCATATTTCTACCTCCTGGCTCTGATTCCCTCCATTGAATTCCTCTCCAAACCCTTCACAGGGCCATCCTGCTCCCTTCCTCCAGTTTTATTCCCTCTAAGGCCGTGTCCTCACATTACTCAGCTTTTCAGGCAATGCTTTTCCTGCTGTATGAGTCCCAGCATGTAGCTGCATATTTGGCAGTCAGAAGCAAGCTTGCTGGGGCTATGTTCTGTTCTGCCCGGGAGACAAGCTAATCACAGCAGTAAACCCAGCCTGAGCAGACAAAGTGAAAGGACTCTTTGCACCCGTGTCCAGTCATTTTTCAACATGCGATGTGACCATACAGCTTCATTTGGCTCACAGCAAGGACAGCACTTTTTCATGTCTACCTGCAAAAGGCAGGTAGACAGAACTCGTGGCACATTTTTGCCTCTGTTTTACAGTCTCTTCTTCCTCAGTTTCATCTTCTCATTCCTAACCATTGGGGAATCAGTGACTCAAAGCATACTGCAGTGAGCCAGGGAGCTGGGCAGCAAGCAGTGCAGGTGGCACTTCAGAAGGCTTGAGCATGAGCATTTCTGATGCTTCCAGCAAACAAACCTTGCAGGACTCATTGAGAGGAGCCCTGCGATAAGCGAGAAGAATATTCCTTACCTTTAGCGACAACAGGGTCTGGAGACCAAAGGAAAACTCAAGCAGTTCATCATCTAGGAAAAGGGAGGAGACTGGTCAGGAGAATATACTTTGGTGGCCTCTCTAAAGACACTGTCTCCCTCCCATAAGATTATGTGGAATTTGAGAGCATCTGATTCATTATCTGTTGAAGGATTATTCCATATAAAGCAAATAACAAATAACAAGGAAAGTGAGGAGTTAAAGACATGGACACATACATTAACATGTGGTGATAACAGTGGCAATAGCAAAGACTAGAACTCTTCCATGACAGGTTGATGAGCCATTAAAGGAACAGCTGAAGCACAAGCTTAAAAGGGTCAATAGGAATTTTGATGTGACAGGAAAACAGTCAGTATTATGATGTATTTGAGGAGGCTTATGGGTCCGTGTAAAACTTACTATGGGATATTGAAAGGGGCTTGTGGGATTATGAGTTTAGAGGAAGGGCCAAAATGGGGAAAGGGATGATCAAGGTGGATCAGGAAGTAACAAACATGGGAAAATGCAGAAAGGGAGGATAACAGAGTTGGTCAAATGTAAGCAGGCTGCAATCGGTTCACTTGTCTGGACTGAGTCCTGTGCCTGATCACTGCAGTCTATCCTGTCTTCTCAGTGAATCCTTTTCTTAGCTTTTTTTTTTTTTCTCTGAATAATCTCACTCTCTATTCTATAAGTGACTATGCAAGGTCTATGTGCCAGCAACCAAAGGGACTGGCATGCAAGAGTGGTTGTTGTGCCAATAACTGGAGGGACTGTATGTCATAAGATCATATAATTTGTAGATCTAGGTATTGGCAACTGGAGAAGGCATTGAAAGTCACAAGGACAGTAGATTTGGGTGCCAGCAGCTGGAGAAGGAGCCATAGGTCACAAGGCCCACAAGCTGATGAGTCAGCAACTGGAGAGACTGGAGTATATGTGTGAGAGGTCTAAATACCAGCAACTTGAAAGACCTGTGTATGTTTACAATTTCCCAGTGAATTTCATGCTATGTGGGTGCATGTGTATAATTTCCTAGCAAACTTCAGGACAGATAGCTGGTGAGTGGAAGGACATCTGGAAAAACTCACAGCCGGAGCCAGCAGTTGGATAAAAGTGCCAGTGTTGCAATATGAATCTTAGACAGAACAACAGATAATGCTAAGTTTTGAGGGATCTGTGAATGTGAGTGTTGTTGTGAATCTAGAGCACAAGTGTGCCTTTTTTGACAGTGAACTTTGATCCCGATCAGCCAGATAAGGAACGGGACTGAGCTACCTGTGCTAGTTCTTATGTGAATGCAGTTCATGTTTCTGACGGTGCTGGTAAAGGCCGTGTGTGTGTGTGGCGAGCTTCGTTAGTACCACCCGTGTATGCATTTCTCAGGAATATACACTAGACCTTGCTACTGGCCAGACTTGCAAATTCAAACAGCAACAGCCACATCCATTGGACTGGGAAAGAGAGGCCTCCTGGGCTTTAGATTGCACCCATCTGGGTATTCAGTGTCCAGGAAAGACGAATCCTCAGGTCCTGGGTCCTGCAGTATTCTGCAGGCACCTGTTACATTCTTAATTTCTCCACAGTTCCTGCATGCCTGCTTGCCTTGTAACTGTTGTCTGTATTTATTCCAGATAAGCAAGAGGACTGTGCGTCAATTCTGAAACACAGACATGGCAATTCTGCTCCTTCCAGGCAGCAATTTCCGTATCTGAGCAGAATGCATAGGTGCGAAAATGATAAATTCACCTGTGCCAGCCCTAAAGCAGTTTTCCCACAAAGGACACGAGCAAGTAGAGCAGGAATGATGGAAGGAAAGTGAGGGAAGGAGGAACTTCTCTCTAGATGTCCAGGAAAACAGGAAGGATGGACATCAAAGAGGTAGGGGGAAACTGAGTCCCTGAAGGTAAAAGAGTGAATAGCACTCATGAAGGATGAGACAGATAAAGGCAACAGGGGATGGCTGAGTTGGCTAAAGGGAAGAAAGGACAGGAAAAAAAAAGGGCCAATAAGTTGTTTTCAATATGCATGGAGTATAATGTAAATGCAGAAAGTTCAATCTGCTGTTCTCTGGGTGTGCTCCTGTGCCTTGTCTTCTACAGCTCTTTCCTCTAAAGTGTCCCACCTCAGGACATCTTGGGGATTCAGCAGTCCAGGGCTACCAGGTTCTTCTAGGGCTCTCCCTGCAGCAGAGGCACATGGATACACAGAGAAACACTCTGGGGAATAAGCTGTACCCCCTGTCACTTCCTCTAGTGGTGTGCAGCCAGCCAAGGGCACCATTCTGATGACCAAGCCAAGGAGAACACAGCACATCCAGAGGACTAATCAGGCAGTCTGGAAGAGCTCCATTTTAAAAGCAAAATAGTATTTTCCACATGCTGGGTTACTACCAAAAAAGCACTTCATTCAACCCCCTTTCAGTAGTTCCCTCTTCTCTGTACACTTCCTATGCTCTTTGCCTTTCGTTACACTGAGGGTATTCACAGAACATGATAAGTTCTGTTAGCACAGGTGACCACATCGCCAACTTCCCACCACCTTACTCTTTTTTTCTCACAGATTCATTTAAATGCCCTTAGCAGAGAGAAAGGGGCACAGGAAAGCTGGGAGAAAGGAGGGATTGGCGCTCTCACCTACAACCAGTGCTGAACACAGCACTGTCTGGTGGCCAACTTGCACCTCCAAGTGTTCTACTCGACCAACGACGCTGGGGATGGGAAGAGAAAGATCTCCACAGTCCATGACAGACACCTCTTCAAGCCTATGAGACACAAGAGGTGTTATGCCTCAGCTGGAGGAGGAGGATGCAGAACAGGTCTTCTCACTGATTGCCAGCACTTCTTTGTCTCATTGGGAATTGTCTCTCTTCTCCTATGAAGGAGGAAGAGGAACCTCCTTCATACAGCAGTGATGTCTAGAGGCAAATTCCACAAGGCAAACCATAAGGCACTATCCAGCTGAGTTTCTCACATCATCTGGTGATCATCAGCTGGTCCTCCTTGTCATGTACTACACACAACAAGAAGGAAACAACTCTGGGGAGCTGTTCTAGTCTGGGGATGACACATAACTTTTCCAGTGCTCCTGATGCCTGCCCTGCAGCCCACCCTCTGCATCTTGTTCTAAACAGTCATGTGCACATGCAAAGCTTAGAGACAATATCACTGGCATTGGGAATCAATGCAAGGATATGATTTGGAAATTAAGAGTGGAATCTCAGTGTCCAGATCTTTGCCATAGTTTGTTTGTTTTTTTCTCTCATTTATTTATTTATTTATCTATCTGTCCTTTCGTGCTGTGCAAAGACTTACCCCAGCTGTTTTAAACAGCTCTTGGAGATGAGATTTGGTTTACATCCTGTGTTAACACTTGCTTTCAATACCTGGCCTTGGCACTAGAAAAAAAAAAAAAAAAACATAACAACAGATTATTATGATCTCAGAACTGACATTACCCACTCCTCCAATATTGTGACAAGCCCTTACATCTTGTGTAGCAACACAGCCAAAGCCTTGGTGTTCAGGCAGTAGTCACACAGCAGGAGATCCAAGTCAGCATGGCTCCCAAATGCAAACTACTGCTAAAGACTTCCTTTTGAATTGCTTGTCTTCTTTAAATTTCATTTGAATGCCTAGTCATCTGTCTATTATTAGTAAGTTTAACTAGCAGTATTATACTCAAAAGATGAGTAACTGGTGATTTTTTTCAGGAAACCCATATGGATATTATTAGTAGAACAATAATTGCTAAGAAATACAAGCATCCGTTTCAGCCTTTACATGTTTTCTCTCTCTATTTTCTCTAGTGTTACAGGACAAAATGTTCCAGGGCTAGATCTCTGCTCTGAGCACTTGGGCTTTCAGCTTCCAGAAGCAGGAGTTTCTGGGAGCATTCTGGACAAGCATCCTTAAGAAAAGCTTTAAGGTAGTTCCCTAGGTGACTGGCTTATCCAGATGACTCAAATCTGAGTGACTGCCCAATCAGGCAGTGTCTACTTTTGTGTGGGGCTTCTAGTGAATTCCTAGGCAGCTCTTTAAGGGAGATTGATATGAATACTGCAATGGGGTATTCACAACTAGTGTCATCTAGAGAAGGGAGAGAAAGACAAAACCCTGCACACTGCACCATCACTACTGTATGATCATTCTGGAAGAAACCCTTACCCACCTCGTCTCTTCACGCCTCTTCCCCTGAAAGGGAACTACAGATGCTGTTACCACCTGTTTTCTGTCCCTTCTGCACAGAGGACCTTAGTGACAAGCCAGAGGTGCTGAAGTTACAGCAGTCATACAGCAGACGCCTAGGGTTGGCAAGGACATCATTAAGAAATCTGTACAGAAATTCTAATTCTAAATTCTAAGAAGTGCCTGATCCTTAGAAAACTTAGAAAATAATGTTGGGAACTTAGAAAAGAAACTGTAAAACATGGAGTAACTCCCAGCTAAGCAATATGTTTTGCACCTATCCATAATACATACCCATCTTTGATGGTCTACTTCTTCAAGACTGTCTTACAGAAACACTAAAAGAACTGAATCTGGAGTTTCTGTCTTTGGCGGTTCATTTTCCTTCTGCTGTCATTAATATTTGTCTGTGATCCATTCTCTTTCTTCCACTGCAGAAGCTAGTGCCCTGGGCTAGTCACAACAGCAGAATGCTACCACAGCTCCCCTACCTTTATGCTCACTCCCACCCAAAGCTTAAGTACTTGAAACAGTGTAAGCAGATCAGTATGGCCATCAGGGACTCAGAGCACAGCATCAGCAGGGTCAAGGAAAATGTCTCTATTTCCTGATTTCTTAAAAAACTTGGTGATTTTTACACAGATTAATGAAGGAGAGCAAACAATATTTCCAATATTTATTTTTCAAAAATATGTCATTTGTGAGTTGTTAAAAAAGAAAGAAGGGAAGGCAGCTCCTGTGAGAAATATTGGACTCAGGCAGAGATTACACCATTAGTAGCTTGAACACTAATTGCCTCCAAGGCAGCCTTTGACAGTACATACTGGAAATTTCAAGTCTATTATTTTGCCTGGGAGCTTTTTCTCTGATCTAAACTCCACGGCACATCTGAAGTATATCAGTGCAGAGAAATTTACATTTCTGAGCATTTAAGTACATCACATTCTTAGAATTTAGCTGAGAAATTTGTCACACTTATAATTACATGACCACTGGAACTGGACAGCTCAGCCTATTCTGTTTTACAGAGTTCAGCACAAATTACATGAAATTTATATATGCAACACATCTATATGATGCATATTCAAAGAACATTAGTGGACAAGCATTTACCACATGTGGCGACATCTGGGAACAAGGAGAGAAGTGTCCAGCTGAATCTACACAGATGTATATTTTCAACAGTTTCTAATTTATTTATTATAGTTTGAGGATTTTTGTTTGCTGTTTGTTTTTAATTTTAAAAAGTTTGTTTTACTCTTAAAGAATTATGTTCAGGTCGAGCTTCCACTTGGGAACAAAAGTCATGAAGATTTCAAGTAAGAATAGTTTACCACATCATTACCTCAATGGAGAATGAAGACTGGGATGAAACACAATGCTTCTCTCCTGCTTATAGCACCCAAAAAACAATTATCACCTCTCACAGTATTTCTGCAATGTTTTTCTTTTTTGGTTTGATTTACTAGCCTAAATGAGCTAATAATCCTATGTGTCTGTAAACATTTATGATTCCTTAAAACGCCCAAGCAAGCCAGGTATAGTATTAAACAATTTAGCACAGTCAAAGCCAAGGCAGTACTCACAAACTTCTCACTGCCAGTCTCCCCCATTACATTATGCCTGTCCCATGGTCTCAGACGTACTGGCAGCTATATTGTCAACTACTGTTTGCATCTGCAATACTACTCTTTAGCATTTCCAAAGCTGGGGCCATGTCCTGTTTCTAATAACAATTACACCACACTCAGCTATAAGCAATTCTCCAGAAGGTCCTCACTTGTCCATCTAGTTAAAATCAACCTACTGCCTATGGGTTCTATTTCCGGCTGTAGAGCCACCACTTATAGATGAGCTTTCTGAAGTTCCCACATGGAACATAGCCATGAAAACCAGCAAGACTGAAGAGAACGGGACAATAGCTTTTCTTCCTCACATATTAGAAGATTCAAGTGTGGCAAACTGATTTGCTCTTAAATTGGACAGAGAAGGAGAGAAACACCTCTGACAAAAGGTCCTGAGTTCAGGGAGAGTTAAGTGCACATTAGACCTATTATCTTGTCTGTGATGTCCAGCAAACCGTCCTTTATGAAGGAAAATGAAATGTGTAGGAGAGCTGGGGTATAGCCTGTTAGAAATACAAAATGGCAATAAGTAGTGGATTCTGATCCTAAGTTAATTGCTAAGAGCAATTATGTCCTTGGTATATTATGCCTATGCTTGGCTATCTGCAAAGGCAGATATATTTTTGTTTCAAGTGTAGGTTTTGCACTGTAGCATGAGAGGTTTTATAGGCCAGGTTACCAATACAAACACAGTTGTATATATATATGGATTTTTATACCAGGTCCATCTCTTGGTCAATCTAATATCTTCATATTACTGAACAGCCATGCAGCACTGAAAGCCATTTAATGGGGCCTAGGCACTGGCATTGCTTTGTTATATGCAAAGGCCAGAGAGGAGTGTGTTCTACCATATAGGATAATGTAAGAGGAAAAGAAATAAAAGAGGAAAAAAGAAATATAAGAGGAAAAATACTGCTCCCATGGAGGAAACAAAAGAGTGTTATCCCAGAACATCCCTAGTCATTTTCTTAGGAGGTTCTGAAGAATCAGATCAGGCACGATCAGTTTGAGTAAATCATTTAGAGCAGCACCTGCCTTGAAGTGATGAGGAGACACTGTTTGCTCTTGCACCCTTCTGTATCTGCTCTCAAGTGCATGGAACACCTCTTCTCATCGGAACGCTCGTTTCCAAAGGAAGGAGAAGTAACGAGGTTAATTTATCTTCAAATACACGGACAGCTAGAATTTGATAGAAAGGCTTTCCTCTGTCTGTTGGAAAAACTGAATCTAAACTCTAGGACAGGCCATGTGGAAAATCTACTGTCTCCAGTAGCAGAAGAGTGGCCCAGCTCGCATTGCAAATAATAACTGGAATGTCATTTGCAATTGGAGCAGCTGGAACTCATTGAATATTTGCCATCACTGTGAAATCAGCAGCACCATATTGTTGCCTTACCTGACACCGTATTAGCAGGTGAGGAGTCTCTTTTCTCCTGTCCTCTCCCTTTTCCTTCTTTTCATCTTGGTCTTTTGCCAGCGGTGATTGAACCCATGCAGACTGAACCCTTGTCTCGCCCCGCAGCTTGGTCAGATTGCCTTCCAAGAGGCGCCGCTGGACCACGCTATGTGGCTGCTGTCTCCACCAGAAAGAAAGAGAAATCCCAGCTAAGTATGGACCTGAGGACTGGGATATTTGCCAGCCCAGGGAATCAGCCTGCAAATGACCACCTGATATAGGACATAGTTATCCCAATATTTTTTTTTTTAAATCCTGAATATTTTCAGGATTTTTTTAAAATCCTGAATATTTTCAGCAGCCTCTGAGATTATGTCAAATTTCTGTGGCAGGCAGGTCTCTGGAGAGGAAGAACATGTCTGCTGCATCCTTGCCACCCACATCGCCATTCTTTCAGCCAAACATACACTCAGCAGTCTCATATTTGTCCAGGTACTGCAATACACTACCTGATGTATATGTGCCAACACCCAACCACAGTCATAACTTCAAAGGAGTCAGGATGGGTGGCTGATGTACATATGGGTAAAAAAGCATGAATCCAGAAACGTTAGGTGTACAAGGAATTATTTGGAGTGAAGCGGAATGTTTCCCCTGCATGGGAAACTAAATCCAGCTTCTAATGATCTTTGGAGCTTGTTTCTGCTCCCCTCAATCAAGAATGCTACTATTTGATGACCTTCCTAATAGGAGGGTCATCTGTGAAATCCCATATTTTACACTGCTGGAAGGAAGCCCTATCAGCCAGATCACTTGTTAAGGATTCAGTTTTATTCCAGTCACATTTAACAGTAAGAATTTCTTCTCCCTTTCTTCCAGGCAGAAGAAGGGAAGGTGCACCAAAAGGGAAGAAAATGGTGAAAATTTGATTGCAACCATAGGGAATATATTTGCACATCACAAAAAAGTGTTGCTTTGGAAAGAAAGCTCAGCATCATTTGATCATCATTTGGAAATAAAAGATCATCAGACTGATGCTCAAGTTCTTATCCAATGTTGATTCTGTTCCTTCAGGTCCTGCATAGCTAACTGATTCAGCAGTGAGCACCATAAATTAAATTAATTGGCATGTTGGAGGTAGCTTGGTCCATTCTCCAAGTACTGGGCCTCATGGCCTTTCTGCAGGAGCTAACAATAAGGTTTTCAGTAACAATTGCATACTAGGTGAAGGGGCTAATGCATGATAGCATAAACAGCTGTTCTTATCTTCCTCAAAAAAAATATCTACTATATGATGCACAAGGTTGGTGTAATGGTTTACCAATGTGCAGGGCAAATGTGAGTTAGAATAGACTAGCAATGAGCTGGGCTGTCATAATCCTACAGCATGTGTAAGCCTTTGACCAGCTGGATGCTTGATCTGAATGCTGAGGTCAAGGAAGTGATTATAACCTTAAGCACACAGACTTACCAGTTTTGCCCAATGGTTGGAGCAGCTCCATATTATAGGCTCTTTGGTCATACCTAGCATGCCTCTGAGCAAGGTGCTAAGTCTCTCATGCCTCTGTTTTCCCATCACTCAAGGGATGAGAGTCGGATCATGCACATTCTGCATGAGAGACACTGCAGGAGTTGAAAAAGTGAAGCAAAAATATCCCTCTGCTCCTGTGGCCTAATCCTTTCCCAGTCCAAGGTCCAAAGGACAGCTGGCTGTTTGACTTTGCGCCCTAAATACTCTGAGCACAGTGTCAGTTTGGTTGCCAGCTAACATCTGGGCATGGGAAAAAAGCCAGGAGCTGACAGCCAGTCTCCAAATTCCCATCCTCCCCTCACTGTCTCCTCTCACAGTCTGGCATACAAATGCCATGACTCTCCCTGCAACCTTTCCCATAGAAATATCAACCCCTTTGAAACTGCCATCTCTGTCCATTTTTCATCACTTGGGCTGGGAAGAGCTGAGCTCTGGGACTGTGAGGGCATCTGTTCAAAGAGCAGCCTTCTGGGGTCTTGTCTTTATAAAGTGGAGAGATGGAGAATGTTGTCTGTCTTTGGCTGATAGGAAATAGTGAGATGAAGAGGACAGTGAGAGGAGACCTGATCATAATTGCAGCAAGCAGTGGAGAGTCCCTCCGAGGACTTCTGGAAATGTCAGAGCAAGTTCCCAGCACAACATGTCATGTTTAGATTCTCCTATGTAAAATGTCAAGGCATTGCTCTGACTTACTGAAGTGGTATGAGCTAAGGATCTTGATTTTGGGTACAGAATAAGTCTGCTCTCTGGGTCTTCTTGTTAATTTCAGAATATTTTAGTTCATGCAACTATTTTTTTTTCTTCACCCTTTAAAAAATATCTTACACTTGTGGTTGTAAGAAAGCAGAAAATGTGAGTTATTCCCCAAAATGTCTAATTCTCCATTGTTAGGAATGTGATGAGCCCATAAAATCCACAAATGTAATGCATAAGCTGAATGTACAACCTGAATATGCAGAAAATGATAGCAAAAAGTAACAGCCTGACTTTGACTGTGTAAGAAAAAATATTGTTTATGAAATGGCACTCAGAATGATCACATACTAATCTTAAGACATACTGGGCTGCCAAGGTGGGACTCTGTGGTACCTAATCTGCAGACGTATTTGGAGAAATTAATAAACTCTCTTTCCTTGCAAGTGCTATTGGACTCTGGGATGTTCTGCACTGTGCCCAAGAACAACCTCTCCAGTACTTCCTACTGCTGTTCTGCTTTCCTGTCATCTCAAGGGAAGCAGTAATAAATTAGGAAATAGAGACAGTGTTTTGCATGAAGCTGGAGGACTGCCTGAGAGCACATTTTGTACTGTTGTCTGTCAAGGGCCTCCTGGCTTTTGTTATCAGTATAGTCCAAGAGGGCCTCCACTGCCTTTTATCATTCCTACAGGACCCACCAGGGCCATGGCAGAACTAGACCAACATAAGGGCTCAGTTCTATTTCTCTTCCTGAAACAGGTCTCTGAAGTGACTTTGGACAACGTTCTTTAGTTCCACATTCTCTCTGTAAAATTGGGACAAAATATTAATCTTTCTTATAAAGGCTAAAGGCATCAACATACACAGTTGCTTTCTGATTTGCATCCCCCCAAATGTCACAGTAATATTACAGTGGTCCATAAAGTATCGGAGACTGCTTAATGCAGCACATTCTTTTTGGAAATCTGAGGTCTGCTTCTTCTCCTGTTCCCAAGTAAACCCCAAATGGAGGTAACCAGAGCTCCCACATTCACCCCTGGTATTGTACTATGTGTATGAACTTGTTCAAGCGCCACACTTTATTTTGTGCCTTCTGACACTGGTGCAAAATTTCCATGGCAAAAAAAAAAAGAGATGCTATACTTCATTCCCTGTTCCTTAGCTCCATGATAGAAAGCTTTCAGTCATTCTTTTATGGAGCATGCATGACATCATAGACTCTGATTCTGAGGGATCAAACTCTGTTTACATATAAGGAATTCATTTTAAAAAAATAATCTTTGGAATTGTTCATAACAGAAGATTCTGAAAAGGCCTCTCAGACTGCTCAAGAACACTGACTGGCAGCTTCTTAAAGCTAAAGACTGTAATGATCTGTAATATACAGGAGTTGTGGTGCAAAAAGGTCTCAAAATGCACAAAGGCCTTTGGCTAGCACAACAGTTTCATTTTGGAGGCATGGTGTGATAGGAATCAATATCAAAGCAAAGCAAGCAGTATTATTTCTCTCTAGGCTTGTGACTAGGCTCAGAAAGCACACAAAGACCAAAAGCTGCCCTACCTGCTGAAAACTGTACAACTACAAGCCTTTGGCTATTCCTGAATATCTACTCCCCAAACTGAATTATTCACTGCATGGCATGAAGGTCAGTGCTGGTCTATCTGCCAGTCTGGATGGACTCTTTTCAGACTCAGATTTGGTCTGACCTGCTTCCCTGCAGTGCAGAGATTTCCAGAGAGGCCTGCTCCTTGCTAACAGGCCATGCCTACAGCTTCCCCATTAGACTTCAGGCAGCGACCACGCTCTGCCCCAGAGGGACACCGACGACAAGTCTTGGCTGAAAGTTGTGCCTGCTGGCGGCAAGGACTGGGTGATCATGGGGTGAAGAGTGCGCAGTCATGGACACCCAGGGCCCTAGGCTGTGCACAGCAAAACCACTAAGTCCCACAGGTTTCAGGAAGAAGCAAAGAGGGTCATTTCCATTCGGGCCCACATGCCTGGAACCTGCCTGTCCTTCTACTTTGTGCTGCAGCATAAAGCAGGGCCTGGCTGCGGGCAACAGCGAGGCCTGCAACGGGAGCAAAGAAAGCGGAAGCAAATCGGCCTGAGCCAGGTACACAAGCAACCCTGTTGTTGTTCTTGTTGTTGTGATGATGTAAAGCTACAGAGGGAAGCGCTGCTTATAGGCAGGGGCAATATCTTTCATGACACATCTGGAATAAATGGCTGAGCTTTCGGCCACAGAGGCTGCCCCTGATGTCTCCTAGCCCCAGCTGATGGACCCAGGATGCTGCTTAAGATACACCCATGCCCTCTGCACTCACCAGGAGGATGCTTCTGGATCCCTTGTAGCTGGTTTATTGGCCCACGTTTAAAGATAAGGAACTTTTATTAAAGCAGCAACACAGTGCAGTGCAGACTGGGCAGACGAGAGCCTGAGGCAAAATCATACTGTCTTTGGAGAAAAGAGTTTAAACCCTCACATCCTTGAGAAGTTATACACTGCAGTGCAGAGGAAAAGTTAGAGGTAAAAAAAAATGCCAGAACACGTAAGGAAGAGGGAGTTTTGTCCAGCAAGAAATTCCACAAGAAATGTTTGCCTCTCTTGTCTTGTGTCCTTGATAAAGTCTGTCCTGACCACACATTCTCCCCAGATTTCTGGATCAAATCCCCTGCCTGATGCTGCCTGCTCAGCATTTCCACAGGGAGATACCCATGGACCTTGTTTCTATGCCTTCTCCCCAGAGATATCACCAATAGGTGCTGAAGACTACTGTTACTAGCACTACACAGCTAGCAGTCCTGTCCTGTACTTATCCTTCTGCAGACAGGTAAACGAAAACTCGAAGACTAGGGAAAAGGAGAATAACCAAGGTCAAATATAAGCCCCTCAAAGTTTCAGGAACTGTCCCTCCCTTTGTGCTCCTTCAAACTGAGTGAGGGAAGGCGGGGATCTGCTTTTCAGCTGTGTCTTGCAGGAATATGTATGGGCTTTCAGCGGTGTCCCACATGGAAATATATATATCAGATGAATGTATTTATGCACTGTGCAAGTTGGAAGTTAGATCCTTCCACTCCCTGTCTGCCTGCCTGTGTGGGAGGCAGGCCCTTTGGGAAAGCATAGACATGCAAAAAATTGGAGTCCTGTCCTTTCCTTCTCCCCATACCATAAATGATGCTGAGGAGCAGTTTTGTCTTTGTTGGACCTGTGACTTTTTGCCAAACCTGAGGGCAATTCCAAATAGCCTCTGGCAGTAGGGAATGTTAGGATGTGGACCCACTCCCAAATGGGATCCCTTTGAACTCACCAGATCCTTGGAGGTACCAAGCCTCATCAAACCGTCCAGGGGAAGCAGGTCAGCAGAGTCCTTGTGCACAAATTGTGTGGCCTGCTTAAGGCGCCTTTTTTGTTGCAGAATAGCTTTATTCCTCAGCTCCAGCTCACACTCCTGTGGCTCCAGGTCTGGAGTGCCCTCACTCTCCTTCTCCTCTCTATCTCCTTGTCCCTGTGTTAGAGGGCAGCTCTTCCGTGTGCTCATGGTGATGACTCGGGCAGAACAGCTCCTTCCTGAGATGATGGGGTGCACTTGTCTCCAGATGCTTGCCCTCCTGAGGCTGACACCGTCACTGAGCTCCTTTCCTACGGCCCTCCTTCTCTCCCTTTCTCTGCTTTTTCTCCTGCTGTCTTCTTAGTTATAACTCATCCATCTCGGAAGCATCTCTTTTTCTCCCTCTGTTCTCTCCAGCATCCCAGCTTCCCGCTGCTCCTCTCCTTTTCCCCTCCCTCTCTTCTCCTGCCCTGACTGCAGCTCTGCCTCCTCCAGTCAGTAGGTCCCTGTCGTAACAGAAAAAAAGCCCTACGTCAGAAACCAATTTCCATAAATTACAGCAGTGCCGGCAGGATGCTCCGGCTGGAAAAATCCAGCAGCAGAAGGATGGCTCTGCTTCTGGGGACTGGATTTACCTCCTTCTGTCTGTGCGTTTGTGAATGTGTATGTGTGTGAGAGTGGGGTGTGTGCACGCACACTGCCGTGTCCCCGCCATTACACTGAAGAGACAGTAAATCTCGCTGTTGTAGCCTTTGTGGTTCAGTATCTCTGTTGGGGGCTTTGGTGTGTTTCGATAAGACTATAAATAATTGCAAGAAAATCTAGAACATGATGCAGTGCAGTGCTTTGGTAAATGGGAGAGAACGTTTGCTTCAAGGTTTCTGGTAGGTATGCCCAATCTCATTTCCGTGGAGAGCGGCACATATTTGGGATAAGCTGCACTGAAAAATCTTACAGTGCAGCTTGAAATGCCGAAGGTCTGTGGTTTTTTTCCCTGAACAGTGCAAATGCACTAGGCCTGACTCTGCTTTTACGTGCACTCTAACGTAACTCCCCTGAAGCTGCACGAGTTTAAAATCACTGTTTGGCTTGTAGATATCAGTGACCTTGGCTCTCCAAGTTGACACTGGAAGTATTCAGAAATTGCTGCAGCACGCGAGGTATCCTGTGGTCTAGCTCAGGGGAAAGGGGCCATGGCAGAGCTACCTTTTTCAGCTTGCTGCCGCCACAGCACCCTTTTGCTTGAAACCATAGCTGAAGCTTGCTTTGTTTTGATATCTTTTTCTTGTTGAATGCAGTACCTGGGGGGCACCAATTCTGATGTTATGTACAGAGAGGGGTACTGAGTTTTAATCAACTGTTTCCCTGAGGACAAATAAGCTTTATATAAATGACAGCTGGCTTGAGTAAACGTGGGGTGAAATCACTTTGGTGTATTTACATGGAAGAAAGAACAGCAGCAGGATATGAAAGTTAAAGCAAAAGGAGGCTTTCTATTGCTCCATAATTATTCTGTTTTTTCTAGCTTAGTAATATGCAACATTCCAACATTACTCATAAAACTTACTTCCCGTGTTCCAAACTGTATTTAAAATATAGCAATGAGTTTACAATAGTAGGAAGTAAACTGAATAGTCCATGCCTCTATCTAAAGTCAGCCACTCTGAGACTTTACAGAGGTGGCAAAAACAGCAAAATGATTTAGCTGGGTTCAGTGCAAAGCAAAATGATTCCGTGCTAATCATTGCAAACTTAGTAGGAGCTGGGAGTTGATCCTCAAATGGTATAAATGTGGCACCTCAATTTTAGAGTAATTTTAAAATTTGAACTGCTTAATCTTTTTCCCCCCATTTGCTAACTGCTGTAGACAGAGCATCCTGGTTTCCACAGCACCAACTTGCAGAACTAGATTTGAAAGGTTAGAAATAGATTCCAGCTGCTTCACATGGCCAACCCCTTACATCTTAATGCAGGCAGAGTCCCTTTGAACTCACTAGAGCTGTTCTTTATCTGCTCTTGTGTCTCTGCAAATAGAACAAGCAAGAGAAGGGGGGCAGGGAAGGCGGGGGAAAGGGAGGAGAAGGGGATGGCAGAAGGGCAAGGGAAGGAATGGGTATTTCCAGGGAAAACACATTCCCCTGGTGTTGTTTTCTTGTACCTAAGTTGTCATGACTTCTGATCTACACACACTTTTGACCTCTTGCAGCCTCACTGAGCATCCCCTCAGCCCTCCTGAGGCCTTTAACCATCCCTGTAAACCAGCACTGAATCATACCCCTCTACTCTCACAGTAGAGCTGAGCTATTTCCCCTTGTGCACTTTGTAAATACCTCAGCATGCCAGCCCTGAAGAGGCAGCTCTGTGTCTACTGGCAGCAACGACAGTGACAATTTTCTTAAAGACTTATATCTTAAAAAAAAAAGGTAGACCAGATCATCTTAGGGCCATATCTCCTACAGTTTGTGCCCTGAAACCTCTGGGACAAAGTTACACGGTCTCCAACAAGATCCTCTCTGCACCTGGGGCGCATGGTGGGGCATGCGGAGGTGCAAGCGCTCACAGTTCCCAGCCCTGCAGGGAGCATAGTTCCTCTGCCCGCAGGCTGCCACTTGCCCCAGGTAACCGCACCCTGATCGCTTGCTCTTGCTCTGCGCCTCGGCAAGCCCCAGCCAGAACTGGTTTGCGTCGTCGCCGGGCTGGAGCGGGTTTGAGCAGTTCTGCTCTATAGTCTGGCCAGGCAATCCAGCCTCCTACTTTGAAAACCATTTCTCTCCCAACCCAAAGGGGAAAATTCTTCAAAAGCTTTTTAAGGCTTTCTCCCCGCTGCTCATTCTTCTGCATCCAAGTGCAGCTCACTTGACTCTTCGTATCCTGTAATGTACCAGTTCCCAGATGTGGGGAAAAAAAAAAAGTCACAGAGGTGGGGCCAGCTGAGATAACAACTTTAAAAGGTATTATGGGTCTGACGTCACTGACTTTTTCTGTTTAGCAAGTAATCACTTTCTCCATACTGTTCTTCTTAAACAGAATCAATTTATCAAGTAGGTTAGCAGCTTTCAGCTTTTTTTTTTTTTCATTTTAACGGCTTCTAAATGTTTTCTAAGAGAGAGACAGTCAACTGTGTAGCAAATTTAAGCGTACTCGCAGTTGCCATGTCTTTCCCAGTCATCTTTCAAAGGCCCTGGAAAATAGCACGTAGATCATTACCAGTCTGTGTTCGAAGATGTTAACGTGGATTTAGAAAACAATTACTTATACACAATCCCATACTTATTGAGAAATTTTCTTTCTCTGATCCAGCGACATACATACATCAGTATTCTTTTCCCACATACAGAAGTTGTTATGGGATGCACAGTACTGCTGCATGATAATGCATTCAGACTGTGGAAGCATGGCTCAATTTCCATCACACCGGGACTGTTATAAAGCTCATCTTAGCCAATTTTCATCTTGATTATTTCATTTCGGCCATTAAAGAGATCAAAAATTTCTCCCATATAACTTAACCAGCCAAGATGTTGCTCTGTGGACAACAACGTGCGGACTGTTGTTACATCAGCCTACAGCACACTATCTCACTTGATACACTTGATAGAACAAGGTGCCAGTGGCTGTAAAATTGGCCCATGATGTAGCAACCATGTATATGCCAGGAGGCTGCTTGTAGTAGCCTATTGCAGGAGCTCTGTCAAACAAATTTTGCTCATCCTTTTGAATTGTGCTCACAGCCCCTGCGTAGCCTGTGGACAACTGCACATGGTGCAGAGGGGAGCCAAGAAGACAAACCTTTCTCAACCAGAGTGTGCATACTTTCTTTTCTCCTTCCTCCTCTGAAAAATAAATAAATAAATAAATAAACCTTTCTCTGCTTTGAATTCCCTCCAGTTTGTTAACTTGGAAAATAAAATATCGTCCTCCCTACTATTCTGTATGTGATGAATAGGAAGATACAGTATTTATATCTGTGAGTATCTCTGACAAGTTTCCTTGCAGTTAAGGCCTTCTCAGAGGTACCTAACATTTTTGTTCAGCTGCTGGACAGCAGAGATTGTTCTGTCATTAAGATAAGTCAGAAAATAGCACAGTTGGTCTAATTAGGTAATATAGGTCAAATCTCTATGATAATCTGCCTTATGAAAGCAATGTAGCAGACCTGGCACCATGTTGTCCAGCAGGAATCCATCCTGAAGCTTAAGTATTCCTTGAAATGATTTTGCTTCAGCCTATATAGATTTCATAGTCTTGAGATAAGCTGCATACAAAGAAGCATTCTCTTTTTGCATAGCAGCGAAGCTACTGACTGAAATAGCTAGCCTTGCTACAGAACAGATGCCTATCGTGCAGCAGGAAATACCATTTTTTCCCCTGCTCAATTTATGGCTACATTAATTTCACTAGATGTCTTTAGCTTTATTTTCACAGAGAAAGAATATCCACTTTTACTACAGACTGCTAATGCACATAATTATAACAGTCTTGCTCATGCTAGAGCTTCTCTGTGCCGATGAGCATGTTTAATGTAGAAAATAATTGCAAGAGTGCAAGATGAACAATAGTTGTGAGCTTAAGAAGAGTATCCCAGTACCTGCAGATGTGCATTCAGCTGAAAAGATGTCCTTTCTGTGTGCCTTGAAATAACTGCTTTCATCTCACTGCCCCTCAGCTTCTCGTATATGAGAATAGTATTTCCTTTACCCACTTACCTTGAGGCAAAGAATGCATTGTTCCTAGCACAGAGAAATAGGTTTGTATGTGCTGCTATAATAGTATATATATATATTCTATCTATCTATCTATCTATCTATCTATCTATCTATCTATCTATCTATCTATCTGTCTATCTATCTATCTATCTCCTTAAGGTTCCTTTCAAAGGATGTCCTCAAAGCTGAATATCCAAACAGTAAAAAAAAAGCATTGTTCCAGTTGCCTCAGCAAACATAATTCAATGTGCATATATGTGAGTTTATTACCAAAACCAACCATGGAGTCTTGTCACAGAGCTTTGAGAGGCTGTTTTGGGGCTTTCTGACAAAACTGTATTTTTTTTTTTTTAGTTATAAGAACAAAAACAGAAGCAAATAAATAAGACAACGACCTATACAATTTTCACCCACGCAATAGCCACCTGTGTAACTAGAGAAAATCTTGTCCTGCTGAAAATGATGGACCCATTAAGCCCAGATACCCCAGAAGGTAGAGAATTTCTCCTTTGGCTATTCTTTGACCCCAGTTTCCTTTTACTGTTGAGGTTGTCCATCAGGAGCTGCAGAAAATTCCCATCAGCATTTGCTAGGTCCAGTTTAATGTTTCTTGTCATATATGTTAATAGCTTGCTTTATATCATGAAGACATAAACGCCACTCGATCTCCATTAATGAGCAGCATACCTTGTTGAAATTAACTATAATGGCCTTAAACCTGTATATCTGTCAGTATATACAGTCAGTCTAATCCGTGTATATTTGTGTCCATAGCTCCTTTGTGGTTGCTGCAGTGTGATGCTCTTTGAGCACCTGGACTGGAATAGTTACAGCTGACTACCTAAATGGGTGTTGCAACTCACAGATGCTTAGGTGCTTGCTCAGGCAGACTTTCACTTAGAGATAGAGCAATCCAGGTTTCAGTGCCCTCTGACTAAATTTTTAAAGAGATAACTACACACTCTCGTTGTGAATTGTTCTTTAAGGGCAGTGCTTCAGTTCTGCTCAGTGACTTTTCATGTTATGTTCTCTCCTTCATAGTAGGTGCATGGCACTTGCCTCACTCCTCAAAAGCTAATCAAGTCCAGGCCTGAAAACGGTGTTTATGTGCTTCTCTGCAGTGCCTGAACACTTTGCAACAATTCTAATCCTAAGGACTGTTGTCTCAGTGACTCGGTGTTCTTTTGAAGTAATCTTTCTGTAAGCTATCACTTGAGCTACTTGTGACATACTGAACTGTTACCTGACAGTTTATTGTTACTGAACTGTTACCTACACAGGAATTAGTGATATGCTTCAGCAGAGTCCTTCACAACTTTTTATGGATAGCAGATACGTAACACCTCTGCATTCAGCTTGCGATCAGTAGAGGTGTTACGTACTCCTCATGGCCTCTTGCTTTTGCACACAGGATGGTCTGTTACCTCTCTTCTGGCTCCAAGTTCCATTCAAGCCAACTTTTTTCCTCATAAAGATCTTTGTTTCCATCATGGCTGCCTCACCTCCAGCAGAAAACTCTGATACACAAAAGAACTCACATACATAGAGCAAAGAGATCACCGAATGGTTGAGGTTGGAAGGGACCTCTAGAGATCATCGAGTCCAACCCCTCTGCTCAGGCAGGGACACCTAGAGCATGTGGCACAGGGTGGCATCCAGGTGGGTTTGGAAGATCTCCAGAGAAGGAGACTCCATAGCCTCTCTGGGCAGCCTGTTCCAGGGCTCTGTCAGACTCACAGGAAAGAAGTTCTTCCTCATATGGGGGTAGAACTACCTGTGTTTCAACTTGCATCCATTACCTCTTGTCCTGTCACTGGTGTTTGGATATTAGCCAGCTCTCCTGGACCTCCTGTCCTTCTATCATCCTGGCCTGGGGGATTCCTCCAAGGAGCTCTCTAAAGAGGTCAAAGTTAGCTCTCTTGAAATCCAGGGTTGCAGTCCTACTTGTCCATCTCCCTCCTCCCAGGATCATGAATTCCAACATCTCATGATCACTGAAGCCAAGTCTACCCCCAGCCTTCATATTTCCCACTAGACTATCTCTGTTTGTTAGTATCAGGTCTAGCACTGCCCTTCCCCTTGTTGGCTCATCAACCACCTGCATCAACAAGTTATTTATCTATCTGCAATGCTCTGCAGGAACCTCCTGGACTGTCTGCTCCTAGCTGTGTGGTCATCTCAGTAGACATCAGGGTGGTTGAAGGACAAGGGCCTTGGATTATTCTACCTGTAGAATACCTGGGATTATTCAGGATTATTCTACCTGTAGAAGGTCACATCCACTTCCTCTCCCTGGTCAGGAGGCCTGTAGTAAACTCCCACCACAGTGTTGCCCCTGTTGGCCTACCCTTTAATCCTCACCCACAGGCTCTTGACTCACACTTTGTACTCCCCTAGGCTGAGCTCCTTACATTCCAGTGGCTTCTCACATAAAGAGCAACTCCGCCACCTCACCTTCCTGGCCTATCCTTCCTGAAAAGCCTAAAGCCATCCATGGCCACGTTCCAGTCATGAGAGCTGTCCCACCATTTCTCAGTAATTGCGATGAGGCCATGTCCCTGCAATTGCACACACATCTTCAGTTCCCCCTGTTTATTCCTCATGCTGCGTGCGTTTACACAGAGGCATTTGAGTTGGACTCTCACTCTCCCATTCTAGCTGGGGTAGCTGCATCTTGACCATGTGGGTCTTCTGAAGTTCTCTTATTTTCCCCTTTTAACCTCTTCAGGCTTAGGGCGCCCTTTACAGGCTATGGAGTTAGGCTTCTGTGAGTGGCATGACAGGCCACTGCCTACCCCATAACCTGCTTCTCCAATGATAGCCCCCTTCCCCCCCTCAAATCTAGTTTAAAGCCCTCTCAATGAGCCCTCCAGGAACCCTCTTACTCAATATGAGCTCATACTCTTGTGCTCAGCTCCTTGACACTCAGGAAGAACATGTTCAGAAAGGAATCTCTGTATGCTCATGGAATCACAAAATGTTTGAGACTGAAAGATCTGGACATTATCTAGTCCAAACAAGGTCACCTAGAGCAGGTTTCTCAGGCTTTTAAATATCTCTAAGGATAGAAACTCCACAACAGCATGCTGGTCTGAATTGAGATGATGATCTTTTGTTTGTACACTGCTGTATAAACTATTGTGTCTATTGGCTCCGCTCTAGGCTCTTATATAGCCTCACCCTACCACTGGCTGAAAGGGTTCTTGACCCTTCCTGCTTCCTGGTCAGCTGGAACAAAAGCAACCACATCATCTGAGCAGGGGCAGCCAACAGAGCTCCTTAGTAGCTGCTACTGTCTTGCTAGAACTTCCCAGGAGAAGGGAAGATCTCCTGTGGCACTCCTCATCCGACTCTTCTTACCTTGTTCTCTGTCCGATGCAGTCCTGCTCTGGTTTCTAACAGGTTTCTCAGGAGTCCTCCCACTATCTCCACTGAAGTCCCCAGAAAATCTAAGCAGACCTTAGAGACTGCTGCACAAACTGTTGTGTCTGTTGTCTGCCTCCATTAACTGTTGGAGCACACCATCTACTTAACTAAATCTTTTCTCAGGTTTTGATTGCCAACTAAGTCTTTTCTAAGAGTGTGAAATAGATTTTTTTAATGCCTATAATTCAGCTGGATGTTAGAAAATTTTCATTCAGCTGGTAAAAAGAAATACACGCAAGAAGGATACCTTAATGGCAGAGCAGCATGTTCTCATTTATAGCAGCAGTGCATAAAGAAGATAATACCATGGTCTAGCCAGTAGGCTAGGCCCAGTAAAGAAGAATAAATGTGATCAAAACTAATATTCAGGATGAATATTTTCTGCTTAAACAATTGCATAAAGAAGTGATTTCAGGATTTTGGGAAGGGATTACCCAGTTCTATAAATGCTAGTACAGGAGCAGCTTGGTGTACATGATGCAGCAGCAGTCCTCCATACAAGGAAGCACGTATGTAGTCTTCATTTGCTTTAAATTTGTCAGAATGACAATGTATCTTTTTCTCTTTCCAAGTGGTTGCATGGCATAATGATTTAAGATAAAACAGTCAAGATGATTCACAGAATTTTAAGCGCTTTTGTCTTAAAGTTTGTGAACTTCAAGAGTGACATATGGCAACAGAAGTTCACACCAACAAAGTTCTGCATTTTATAAAACTTTGCCCTGCTGCTGAAGGCTATTGGTGATAGATGGTTGCTAAAGGCCGAAATGTTTTTTATTCTAACCAGAATGAACAAATAATACTTTGAATTTCCCCAAGAGCAAGATTTTTGCTTTGATAAATATTGCATAGAATGTGAAAGTATATAGAACAGGAAGAAAATATACCATATTGACACCAAAACCAAATGTGTTCTATAGGAAATGAATATTAAGAGATTCCACCAATTTGTTTGATTTCAGTGCAATTCCTTTGTTTTTCCTGTGCTGGAAATTTGGTCTAGCTATTTTTCAAACAGTCCTAGTTCTAATGAGCTGATTTCTTGCTTATAACCACAAATAAGTACAATAAAGCTTGTTTTCTGTGAGCTAGATTACTAAATAAACAACCTCCAGCAGCCTGGCAGCAACCTCCTACCAGTCCTTGAGAATGTAATAGAGATCCACAGCAGGGAACATCCATGTGTGACTGTATTTTAACAATCACTTGGGCAGGCTGTTTTGCTTGACCTTAAATGTCATCATTTTTTTTTTTAATAGGAAACATCAAAAATGGAAGAAAATGTGTAGGACAAATAATCCTGATGATACTTCTTCTATGCAGAGAGTTTACCACTGTGTTCTATATAAGGATTTTCCACAGAATTTGAAGCATGGAATCTATTTGCTTTACATAATCTTTTGCCTGTATTTATGAACTGTGTATCGAGGTATTTAACATCTTTATTTTTCTAATAAAAGTTATCATTGAAACTCAAGGATAAGTGTACAGGTTAATGGCACCAGCAATTTAGGTTCATGGCCTATGCTCTAAAACTCTGCCTATATCAAAGCAAGAAACCAATCTGAGGTGAACTAGTGAACCAGGACAGCTTTTTCTTCTTAATCTCAGACAGCTAATACTTGGTTATACCCTGAATATCTTTTTTATCCTCTTTCAATTCTGCAATGCTTGAAAAAAGATATTTTTGTTTGAGTTTAGGAAAAAGATCACTTTTTTTTCAGTCTTCTCATTTTGCTTTCTGAATCTATGATGCACTTTAAAAAGAACATTGGTCTTTTAGTAAAAACGAATTTTCTGCCTTACTGTAAATGAATTTTGCATTCCTCCCAAAATAGCTAGAAGCACAGAAGTGTCTACAGCAAACTAATTACTCCAGTTTAAATGACTTTCATCCAACTGAACCACAATTTATTGTTTATACACCCTTGACGTTGCTGCACTAAAGCTTGGCTGTAAGCCCAAATATACAGGATTCTGCTAAATTGCACCATGCTCACATCCTTTGTTCACAGACTAGGTCAACCAAACCACCCTGTGTTAGGGTGGAGGAGAGGATTAAGTCAAAGACAACAACTGCTTGTCTAGCTCCTCATTAGTGAGCTCCATTCCGCTGTAATACCAGACCATAACAGGATCAAGAGCTTTTTCTTAATCCATGGAAAGTACAATTCAGGGGAAACTATCTTAAGAAAAAAAGGGCCTAATCTAAAGTTCCACTGTAGAAGTCAGAGGCTACTCAGAGTCTTTAAATATGCAGGGTGCTAGATGCACCTTTTAGAACAATATGAATATATTATACAATTCAGTCATTTAACTAAATAATCTTTAATAATGTGCTGGTGAGTAGAGCTCCATCTAACCTTCGTTCAGGTGTATTCTGCGACTCCCTCACAGTCTGTATGATGAGATATTTGCTTCATGTGTGTTGTTTGTACCTCTTACCTACACTATCACTATGCAGGAGAGAATGAGGCATGCTCCCATCTCATACCTCTGTGGAGTCAGCACATACAGCCAGAATGGGCACTGAAGAGAAAATGTAGGTCCTACAATCTAGATATAAGCCCTTGTCCTGCACAGAAATACAGACTTTGATCTGAGATAGTGGTAGGCTGGCGTCTGGAACTCTAAGAGCAAATGTTTGCTCCTCAGAGGAGGGTTTCATGGGTAGTACCCAGTAGGCTGCAATACTAGACTATGATAGACCTACTTTTAACCACTTTAGGATTTGGTACCATGTCTTTGAGGTGATTTCCAAAGATAAATGAGATAAAACTGAGCTTATGTTACCCAAGAAAGGGAAGAATCTTCACGCTGTTGAGCTACACGGGAAGGAGAATCTCATTCTTTGTGTGCATTCAATACAGTCAAACAGAGTATAGTTCAAGGAAATAGCACATGCTGTGTAGGAGTCCACACAGCTTTTGCTTGTAGCCTAATATCTGCCAGGAACAAGTTTGTGAACTGTAGCTTCGAGGTAATTAGTTGAAGCAAGCAGTACAAATGCATGCCATGCCAGAGACTGATGGCAATTGGATGAAAACATGGCAATATCAATAAGAAAACATCTGCCTGGGCAACCCATGTGATGCCTAATGTTAGTGTCAGGTTACATACTGTCTGTATATAATGGAAGCAGTAGTAATAAGAAAAACAATAATAATTTGAATAGTTTCATTTAATAAATGTTAGATTCGTTCATCTCATTCAATCCACAACTACTGTGCAAATCAATCTTTACATTCCAGAGTTTTAGGTCTACTGAAATAGTATGTGAGCTCAAAGAAGAGATGTCCTGTTTGCCTTCAGAGATAATAATTTCTGAAGTATCTTTGTGAGCTGGGGAAGCTGTGGAGAAAATACCCCAACCAAGGCAAGGATTCTTCCAAGGGAAGATTCCAGGGATTCTTAGAACTTCCAACTGCGACTTCCCATGGGAACAGAGGAATACTGCGATCTTAGTTCTCAGTTCTGAGCACTGAATGTATGTTTTTGCATATTAGGACAGGATGATGGGTTTGTGGTCAGGAAATTTATCTACTATGCCTATTCTCCTGACTGCAGGAGAATTTTTGTCCTGCTCAGTCACCTTCCTGCCCTATGTACCTCTGTTTTATTAAATGGCTCCCCTTGGTCCAATATAAGGCCTTTAGTTTTGTTTCCAGCACAGTGTTTTGCTTCTGCCCAACAGCCCTATAGCCTTGCTGTTTTTGTGTTTGGTTCGTGACAAGCCTCTTCAACACTTCATACTCCTATGCTGGAGGTCCCACGCTATCCCCACCATGATCTCTTTGTCTCTTGTGCTTGCCCTAATGTATGAAATGCTTGAGCTCCAGCTGTCCTACTTTTCCACTTCAGTCTTGAGCACCTGGCACCTCTTAATAGTTGCTCAAATACAGGATACTTAAGCAAACATGTGCTACAGGGAACTCTACAAATTTAATCAGACATCCTCCAAACAGTTTCTTAGCTGAGTAGTCAAAGCTATTATAAGCACTGTTCTCCCCTTTCTGTCTCATGCTGCACTTATATAGCTTTGAACACACAATCTCTTTTGTTTCTCCAAATTTTCCATGGACGGACCCTGTGCTACTAAGAGAAAGTGCACGTCTCCCTGTGGGACATCAGCCTTCCAAAAAAATGGGTTTCATCAGGAGCAACCATTACAGAAACTGCAGAAGGCAGCAGCAGAATCTTCCCCAAGTGACCCAGAGATGTGAAAATTCTTTCTACTAAAGATGCAAACATCCATGACTCTTTCACACTGTGAAGAACTTCTCTTCATCACAGTTTATCTGCAGCAACAACTCATTGCCATAAATGTAAATGTCATATGAAATCACATATAAAATACAGAAAAATGCATCTAAAGAACGTGTAAATATCAGCAGGGAGACAACACAACGAGAAGTCAAGATTTAATGTTTTAAGTAATATGACTGCAGTCGCTCAAGCACTGGTGCAAATGTGTGACTGCTTTTTAGCTTTTTGTAGAATTTTATGGTGGTGAAGGTAACAGAATGAAATAAAGAAAAGCATATCCAGGCAGACTGTCAGGGAAATACTTATGGACAGATTTACTGAGCAGTGAAGTAGCCTCCTAAGGGATGTGATGAAAGGATTGCCAAGAATAGCTTTGAATTAGGTTGCACAAAACGCTGGGAAATCTACTGTGGGAGCAGTAGATAGGACTGATTAGGAAATTCAACTGTATGTTGCTGTCCTCATTATTTTTGATATGACTGCTCTCTAGTGGTGGCTCTAATTTTACTTAGCAGTAGAGGAAAGAAGTCTTTGACACAACTAGAGCCAAAACATAAGGAAGTAGATAGTGCAAGAGTCTGTTATATGGAAAAGCAAGGAATTGAACTAAAGAAGTTTGCTAAAGCTCTTCAGTTTGCTAAACAAGAAGTTGCTAAACTCTGGAGAATGGACCCAAAGGGAACATTATGTAACCTTTGTGAACAGATATTTCCAACTTACACAGCTATTTAGCATGCTTTTGAACAGTTTTCTAGATATTTCTAGCATAGAAATATGCCAACGTTCTTCAGCCAGACCTTCCTTGTTTGTTGCTCTTAAAAACATTTCCAGTCATGATTTTAAGAGAGTTAATATGCTTTTGCATCAGATGCATTTCATTCCTATTTTCTTATGGATAATTCCATTCTCTCCACAGTTTGGTTTCACTGTATTTGTGTATGTAACAGAACAGTTACATACACACTGCAGAACAGCAGTTTCTCGGCTTGCTTACTAAAATTGCAGGACCTCTGACGTAAAGCATATCACAACTCAAGCAGCCAACAGTCTTCTAAGCTAGTAGACATCTCCTCTATGACACCATCTGCAGCCTCTGTTCTGCACACGGCAGCTACCGTGAAGCCTTAACGGAGTGAAACCTTCACTGCATGCTAGTTCTGCACTGAGTAGTCAGTGAATGCAGAGGACAATCTTCAGTTCTCCTTTTTTGTTCAACTTTTTCTTCACTCCTTGACTGCACAGATTACAAATGATGTTCCCATGCAGACCCTGCAGTTCCCTCTGTGCAAATCTTCTGAATGACATAGCTAATGAACACACTCACTAGCTATATACATTCCCCTTCTAGTTGTCATTGCAAATAGCCATGTCCACAGCAAGTGTGCTAGGATTCAGCTCAAATACCATATTTCGAGTCTTTGGCCTTGTGCTTGGTCTTATCCTTTACAGGGGGAGACAGCAGCAGCATTACCAGCTAGGATTCAAAGCAAATCCTGGAGAAGTTCCCATCTGCTCTGGACAACTGGGAATGCTAGGTGCCTCCTGCACAGCAGAAAGCCCATCATTCCCGAGTGGAAAAGTGACTGATTTCCTGTGTTCAGGCACATTCTCAGTAGGATGGGCAGAAGAGAGAGAAATCTTTGTTTCTTACTTTTTAAGGCCATTAGGAAATGGAGTGTTTTGCTCCATAGAGGGGGAGCTTGGCATGCCCTCCTCATCCTCACTTGCTCATATGTGTCTTTCTGTGTGCTTGCACCGCTGCTACCTGCTTATTTCTCTGATTCACAAGCACAGCCCACTCCTTGATGAACTTCAGATAGGTACGGATATCCACAGGGGGAGAAGGGACAGTGAAGTAGGATACCCAGTGGGCCTTAAGTGCTGTCACATGTTGCTGCATGAGGCACATCTGGCCTTCTAGGAAAAAGGGGTGACAGCCTCATCACTAGATGTTATAATTCCAGACTTGCCAATGCCCATTCCTACACATGCAGAGTCCTTTACCACACCACTCATTTATCTGCTTCAATTCTGGGTGAATCTCCGTGCAACAATTCTGTCGCCTCTTGAAAGGTGCTCCTATTGCTTTCTCCTCTGCTCCAAGATGCAAAATATGGCTTCTGAACACTCCCATTCTTTCAGTTTGCTCACGCTTGTCTAGTTTGCAGTCCTCAGTTCTGAAACAGCTTTGTCCAGGAGGAAAACAAAGCACATCTCCTGTTTAGGAACAGCAGAGTCCAGAGCCCGCTGTGCTCTTCTGCTCAGCAGTTGTCCTAATCACCAGTCCTGTTACCACAGGAAAACCATGGGGTCTTTATGGAGACAATCTATATAAATAGTGAAGCTCAGGTCCACTAGGCAAGGACACAGAGCTCATGGCATATTTATTTAGGAGAGTAATCTGTCGCACTCCTTTGCTGACCTCAATCTGTTCCAACTATCCAACTATCTCTATTTTTTTGCCTATATTCTTCATTCTTCTTTCCCTTCCTGCTGTTGTGTCACTACCCCATCAACAGGATTTGAATAAGCAAATTAAGCCCTTGCAGTCTTTTTTTTTTAGGTTCTTCCCCTCTTCCTGTCAGTCAAACATAGGCACAGGTGTATTAAAGGTTGTAAACCGATTGATTATACCCAATAGTCTGAGGTTTCATTCTTAGTTGGCCTCAGGGACTCTCAATAAATGCCATTGACATTGCTTTTAGTGACACAAATGCAAGAAGTGTTAGTTCAGAGTAGCACAGCAACTCTAAAAAACAATCTATGAACCAAGGAATATTATGCTTATTTATAAAAAATCCCAAACAGTTACAGTGGAGGGAAAATTAGGTAATTGCCTCTTTTTAATTAATCTGTTCCTGTCTAAAAAAAAAAAAACAAAACAAAAAAAAAAAAACTCTCTTCAAATGCATTATGGAAGGAAGCAGGAGCCACATTGTTTTATAGAAACTATTCCAAAAGCCTGCAGAATGTAAAACCAGGAGAGAGGAGGACTTTCCAGTAGTTGAGGAGGATTGGGTTAGGGATTATTTCAGCAAACTGAACACCCATAAATCTATGGGCCTAGATGAGATGCACCCAAGAGTGCTGAGGGAAGTGGCAGGGATCATTGCTCAGCTGCTCTCCATCATCTTCAAGAGGTCATGGAGAGCAGGGGAGGTACTGGAGGACTAGAAGAAAGCAACATCACTCCAGTCTTCAAAAAAGGCAAGAGGGAGGAGCCAGGAAACTACAGGCCGGTCAGCCTCGTCCCTGGAAAGGTGATGGAGCAGCTCATCCTAGAGACCATCTCTAGGTATGTTAAGGAAAAGGTGATCAGGAGTAGTCAGCATGGATTCACTAAAGGAAAGCCGGGTTTGACAAACCTGATAGCCTTCTACGATGAGGTGACTGGCTGGCTGGACAATTGGAGAGCCGTGGATGTTGTCCACCTTTCTGCCTGTCCTAGGCTTTCGACATAGTATCCCATAATATCCTTATAGGAAAGCTCAAGAAGTGTGGAGTGGATGAGTGGACAGTGAAGTGGATTGAGGTCTGGCTGGATGGCAGAGCCCAGAGGGTGGTGATAAATGGAGCTGTCTCTTGTTGGAGGCCTGTGGCCAGTGGTGTCCCGCCTGGTGCTCTTCAGCTTGTTTATCAATGACTGGGACAAGGGCACAGAGGGCACCCTCAGCAAGTTTGCAGATGATACCAAACTGGGTGCAGTGGGTGGCACTCCCGAGGGCTGCACTGCCATTCAGAGGGACCTAGACATGTTACAGAGTTGGGCAGAGAGGAACCTCATGAGGTTCAACAAGGACAAGTGCAGAGTTCTGCACCTAGGCAGGAATAACCCTAGGTACCAGTACAGATGAGGGGTTGACCAGGTGGAAAGCAGCTCTGTGGAGAGGGATTTGGGAGTCCTGCTTGACAACAGCTTAACCATGAGTCAGCAGTGTGCGCTTGTGGCCAAGGCCAATGGGATCCTGACCTGCATCAGCAGGAGCGTTGCCAGCAGGTTGAGGGTGATCCTACCCCTCTACTCAGCTCTGGTGAGGCTGCACCTGGAGTATTGGGTGCAGTTCTGGGCTCCTCAGTACAAGAGGACATTGAGATTCTAGAGAGGGTCCAGTGGAGAGTCGCAAAGATCATTAAGGGACTGGAGCATTTGTCATGTGAGGAAAGACTAAGCAAGCTGGGTCTGCTTAGTCTGGAGAGAAGAAGGCTGAGAGCAGATTTGATTAACATGTTCAAATACCTGAGGGGTGATTGTAGGCAGGATGGAGCCAGGCTTTTCTCCGTGGTGGCAGGTGACAGGACAAGGGGTAACGGGTGCAAATTGAAACACAGGAAGTTCCATCTCCATGTGAGGAAGAACTTTACCGTGAGGGTGACAGAGCCCTGGAACAGGCTGCCCAGAGAGACTGTGGAGTCTCCTTCTCTGGAGATCTTCAAAATGGGCCTGGATGCCACCCTGTGCCTTGGGCTCTGGGTGTCCCTGCCTGATGAGGGGCGTTGGACTAGGTGATCTCTAGAGGTCCCTTCAAACCTTAAGCATTCTGTGAAGCAGCAGCCACAAATTTTTATAGAAAGTATATCAAGAGTCTGCAGAATGCAAAAGAAAATGAGTATTTCTATAACTAATATAGAATTTAATAGACAAGTCTTTAAGTGGTCTTTGCTACAGCAAGACCACATTCTCAACTCTCCAATTCTCATAGGAATTAGGAGAACAGATAAATATTAACAAGGACTAACAGAAAGTCCTGAAAAAAGAACACTATGTGGGTATCTAGAGACATGCCTACATTTTGTCCCACCAATGTGTCTTTCAGAAGAGTAGTTTGAGATGCTAGAAATATTCTACCACCGTGGACATCCCAAAGTAAAGCCTTCATAACAACCCTCTCTTTTTCAACTAAGACTGACTAGCAGAGTTCTGGCTGCTATGCCACATTTTTATACCTACCTGTTTGATCTCATCTCCTCTAGTGATGGAGGAAGTAGTAATACTCATTCTCAAATCTTGTGTGCTAAGGGTGTAAAGAGAGACTAGACACTGGTTTCAGTTTAGATAGCTGAAGAGAACCTAAGAGTTTCTGACATGCCATGACAAAGTGCTGGACATGACAGAAAATTATGTGAGAAACTGGCAAAAATTAGATAGGACTGGTGGATAGTTGGGTTTCACTGAGCAGCTAACTGAGAAAAGGCAGCATTTTTAAAGGAAACTGAAGGGAAGTACTGGACACTTTTAGAGCATAAGAATGTTGCAAGGCCAAGAATACTTAGGTGAATACTGAACCCTGATGATAGGGAAGACAGTACTCAGCTGTGTTCCCACACAAGCTTTATTAAGTAGTAGTAGTGAGCACAAACTGTTTGCTTGATGTGCATGAGCCATCATTTGTCGGTAAGTAGAAGAATAAGATCTTTTATGTGGCGCTTTACTCCAATGACATGAGCTTCAGAGAACTGGGATGAGTCTTCTCATTGCACAGTTCACTAAGGAGTCACTTCTTAGTGAAAATATCAGCATCTACTTTACAGGTTCTCTTTTACCATTTCAACTGATGATTGTAATGAGGGCCACTTTAAACCATTCAATAGAAGTCAGTCTTACTGCAACAGTGACTTTATCTAGTCCTCTAAGTACATAATAGTAGGACTCTGGAACCAGAAGAGTTAGAGCTTGATCCAAGAGCAAGAGCTCTTCAGCATTCCAGCCTGGGAAAAAGAGCTGTAAGAGGAAGTTGAACCAAGAATTCATAGTGAAACAGATTATGTGGATTGCAGCATAACTTGAGTAGTTGCTCAGTCGCATATAGACCACTTCCCAGTAACCTTCAGAGCAGGCTAGGCCAATGGGTTTTTGAAGTTCAAAAAGCAAAGAAGGTATTTTGGTGCTCCCATCTAGGGTGAAAGATTACGGAAGTGGAACATATGGAGAACACTAAGCCAAGCCCTGTACCAGCCCAAATATTCCCATAATAAGCCTACAAGAATAAAGTTACTGTTAAAAATGCTAATTTAAGGCATGTACACTATTTACATACATTGAAACTACACTAAGAGGAGAACAAAGTGAAGGGAAGTACGGAAGGAGCTAGGAAGAAGGTCCCAAGCCCTTTCCTTTTAGAGGAGTATGTTCTTATTTCCTTTGATCCCTTCAGTAGAAAAGGCTATCCAGTGCCTACCTAGATGTTTCTCCAATAATCTCCAGGGACACATCTCTAGCACAAGAGGTTCCATCTTGTCCCACATTGTAGTCTATTGCAGCTTATAACAGGGAGCTTATAGCAGCCAATGGGCCTGTCTCCCAGCCTAGCAGGAGTCAATGATGCCCAGGGATGGGGGAACTAGGTAAAAGCAAGTATTGAACATCTTCTCAGACTTTGTGAGCAGATCTCAGAAGAGGAGAGTGCTTTACATAATACCACCATAAGCCAATTTCAGCCCTTGGGCCAATTTACTTCAGTTCAGGTATGAGCTGAGACCAACTAATGTCTGTTCCTAGGTTTTCATCTTCAAGACCAGGAAAGCTGATATCTAGAAGGATTTTGCTCAGACTGTCATTCATGGTGTCCAGGATCAGGCCTTCCATGAGCGACCGGTTTTCAGTAAGGCCAGAGGTTGGCAGTTCAATAGAAGACTGTTTAGTGGATTCATGAATGAAAGATGGGGAGCTTGTAAGAGGGCCAGGCATCATTTCACTGGATTCTGTATTGAGCAGTTCCCGAGGGGACTCAAAAAGGGGATTCTTAGGAGGAGTGCTGTTAAAACCCAGCAAGTCCTGGTTCTCTCGGAGAGGTGTGAACGACAACTGAAAGGTTCTCACTGGGCTGAAGTCCAATTCATTACTTTCCTTGGCTAATGATGCAGATTTCCAAGGATCAAGGCAACCTAGTGGAGGGGTGGTAGCCGGGACTTTGCTGGGAGTGGATGAAACTGGCAACTTGCTGAACAGCTCCTTGACAGGTGTTTTAAAGGGCCCCTCTTCTTCCTGAGAGCAGCTGAGCTGTGAAACATTCTCCAGAGCCTGGCTTTCCTGCAGGAAGTGAACATCTGCCCCCAACCGGACTGTGTTATAGTCACTGCCCTCCGGCAAAACAAGGAGTGGCTCTTCGGAGCAAGGCAGCGCCAGGCGCTGTTTCCTTCTGGATCTGCCCGTTTCCCGTCTCTCCCGCCTCTTTATAACCAGCGTGTCGGAAACACCCTTAGAGGGAGACTTCAGTATGGTGAAGTGTTTCTTCTGCTTGGTGGCTGAGCCTGGGAGGAAGGAGCTGGGCTCCTCCTTTACAGGTAAGGCTGAGGTGAAAGGAGACAGCCACTCATCGGGCTGGGAGCCTTGCTCCTCCTTTATGCACAGGGCTTCAGCGAAAGATGCTGAGTCCTCACCAGGCTGGGAGCTGCTCTCCTTTATAGAATGAGTTGGGACAAAGAGACTTTCATCACATTGACTCTCTTCCTTGACAGCAGTCATTGGTAAAGTGGATGACTCTTCAGTAGAGAGCGACATCTACCAAAACAAAACAAAACAAACAACCAAAAAAAACAGTGGTAAGCAAGGAATACATCCAAAAATCATAGAAATAACAGAAATACTGACAGTAAAGCAGCTCTTCAGAAAGCAGTAGCAATTTGAGCTGAAAGAGATTGATCTCTGTGTGAAATTAATACAGAGAAGCCTACAGATCGCATAGGAAGGATTTCAGCTAAGTGATGTCCTTGAGACCACTATGAAGAACTGCTACAGGTGGACAGACAGGAGGAAAGCTAAGCTTTTTCTAGAAAATGATATCATTTAATTCCTCCTTACACGATGTACATGTAAAATAGAATAAAGGAGCACACTTTTCATGGAGAGGAAAGGGAAGCAGAAGTGGGAGCAGAAGGAGGAAAGATGGATCATAGGCAAAAAGAACATGAAACAGCAGACAGACAAAGAGAACATAGGCAAAAAGAACATGAAACAGCAGACAGACAAAGAGAACAGGACTGAGTTAAGAAAGGATGGAGAAGTTTTGCATTTATAAGCTCTAAGCATGGAAGAACAGTGAGAGAAATGACAAGAGTTGAATGTTTAATAACCATTTTGATTCAGACCAGAGTTATCTGGGTACTTGCTTCATGCTAATTCTGTGCAATTCCCAAAACTCTAAGATTACCTAGGAAGAAATGCTGCCCCAGTAGCAGGTTCCTATGTTAGGGCGGGCTGTTAGGGTCAAGTATTTTAGGCACAAGAAAGGTCCATTGCTCGCATTGCTGTTTCTTCAGATCCAAGCAATAGGATAACATGGTCTTGATTATTTAATCCAGAGACCTTCCCCTCCCCTCTTCCTGTGATTTAAGGCAACCCCTATAGCAAATCTGCTGGCGAGTAACAGTCATACTAGAGATGGTTTTCCATTTCCTTTTGATGAAGATGTTTTTCCCATATCCTTTTGGGAAGCAAGTATTGTCACTGGCTAGTTCCTTGCCATAAGCCTGTCTTTTGAAGGCCCTAGTAAAGGTACAAAAGGAACCTGGCAAAGAACCAGGGTCCAAAGAAGGCAACAGCTATTGAAGGAAATATAAACAAAGGAAAAACAGCTATTGAAGGAAATATAAACAAAGGAAAAAACCCAACCTTTGGAGCAATGCGCACACGCTTATTGCTCCGGACAGTCTCTGAACTGTTGAGGGATGTCCCTTGTGCCACGGAGAGAGGGACCTTCATAGAGGGCTGTAAGACAAGAGGCTGACTCAATGGAAACTGGATCGGAACCAGGTAGGAGTTGATGCGAGGAAGCAACGGCTTCATCTTTCGTCCTGGAAAGGAAAAGAACAGGTTTGCTAGCTTGCTACCCATCACTGCCTCTTGAAATGCAGGTGCCTATCAGGAAATCCTTCTAAATCCCCCTAAATTAACAAACTGATCAGGAATAGAATTACCAGCCTTTTCTGCTAATTTTGGATATACAAATCCCAAGCGAGAAGCCCCGATGAAGAAGATATATTTCTTTGTACAAATTCGAGACCTAAAGTTCAGGGGAGCTCTGCTCTCACTCCATTTTGAGTGTCTAGTTCTTCTTCCCCACATCCTCTCTCAGACATAGTAGCACTATCTCACTTCAAAGCTCTAAGAAGACCTTGAGCTGTAAGGCTAAGTCACAATTTCTACTTCATTGCTGTGGAATGACAGTCTCCAAGATTTAGAGGATGCATTCTTGTCAGCCTAGAATGATGCAGATACTCACGTGCATTATGAGCCTCAGTTTTGCTGCTGCTACTGCTTCCCATGTTCTTCTGGAGATCTTGAACATGTCGCTTTTGCTGCTGCAGTTGTGAAAAAAAGAGGGAGAGAAAGAAAGAGATTTAAAAATAATCCATCTTTGTTCATCTACCTCATTTAGAAATGTGAATCCAGAGGCCTGTGCTAAGATAATACAGCAGTTACTACCAATCATTCATGCTGGACCCGTTTCTGTGCCACTTGTTATTTTGTGGCATGCCATCTCAAAAACAGCTACCAACCATATGCCACGTAGAAAAAGAGCTGGCATGACAGAGCTGCTCCAACTCTGGACTCTGCTGTAGAAGCAACCAAGTACGAGTGTCCTCAGTGCGCGAGGGAAGGCGAATAGGAAAACCACACTGTGCATCAGATCTCTACACAAACCAGGAACTGGATGTTTGGGTAGAATAGCAGAGGCAGCAGAGGAATCGGAGGTCTAAGCAAATGGAAAGAGGACCAGAGCAGTAGCGGTGCCAGGAAAGTGCTCGAGTGGCTGCTGGCACATCTGCCATTGTTACAACAGCTGGATACAGGAGAGACAGCAAACGCGTTAATCCTTCCAAGTTACTGCGCAGTTACATTCCAGTATGAGAAAAGGAGCACGCAGAGATCCTACTCTCTCTGGATTTAAGCCCCAAAACAGATTGGGACCTCATCCAGGGAGACCAGAATTGTAGCTGAAACCTCTGGCTGGGTTTGTTCTCAGAAGGCTCTTTGCAGCCTACTTCAGCAACAGGAACAACAGGTTGTTCAAAGTTGTACAGTTTCAGCAGGTAACAAAAAGCATCCCAGCTGAAGGCGATAGCCCTCTGGCTCAACCCTTTTCCCTAAAATTGGAGTGTGTGGAGCTGTTTGACTAGGTGCAGCAGTGACCCAGCTCCCTCCCCAAGCCTTCTGTCTTTTCCTTTATTAACTGTCCAGAAGGAAATGGAAGCCCAAGCCCCGAGCCAGAGGGAAAATCTTACTGATTCAGAGTGCTCAGGCGATGTTGGTGACCCCAAGTCCAGTGGCTGGTGACAGCAAGGCAGTGAGAGGGAAAAAAATAAGAGGAAGTTATCAACCAAAGGGGAAAAAAAGTGGGGTATTTTAACCTTGCATAATCTGAGCAAAACAGAAATTGAATCTGTCCACCCACTGCAAGTAACACAGAAAAGACTAACCACACCTATTCAACTCTGGTTGCTTTCACAAAGTTATAATTCCTAAAACATTCATCTCGGAAAAGGCAAACTTGTCCAAACACCATAGGAACTGTACTAATGACCACTTCAGCAGAAACCTTCCCACTGCTTTATATCAGGTCCATGGAAACCGGTCAAATAAGTTCATTACTACATGTCACACCGCCTGAAGGATACACATCCCAAAGAAGCTCCAGTTTATGTACACAGATACGATCCCTTCTCTTTCAAGTACAGAGCTTGTCTATTTGTCAAGCAAGAGATTTAATCCAGTCTCCACAAAAAGGTTCATATCAAAACAGCTAAAATAAGGTGCATCTGGCTAGTGTGGCATTTAGGAGCTGGATAGATTGTGAGATTTTCTTTGCATGAGGAACTCACCTTAAACACCTGGTCCAAAGTCAGGCAACGGTTGGCATCGGGGTGGATAGTCCAAAAGGAGATTTTACCATTAGCAGATGTTTCACGGACAAACATATCATGAAGGGACAGGTTGTGCCGGATAGAGTTCTGGGAGGGAAAAAAAAACAGTAGCTTTGTTATGAGCGCAGTAGGTCCATCCTCAGACACGAGTCTCCTGGCACAGGAATCCTGCTCCAAAGTTTAGGTGAAGCGGATCTTCATATTCATTACATACCCTGCCATACATCAAGCCAACCCTGTCATAAAGGTCTTGCATTCTCCTTGCTCCCAAGATCCCTATTCTTACTTCAGTGACCAAGCATCCTACTACATGGAAATGAGAAGGTAATGAGGGTGGTGTGGGGGTGCTTAAATTAATGTCCGTCTTACTCTGCAGACTGGGGAATGACTTTTCATTTTCATTCAAAGGCTTACAATATTATCACCCTGTGGCCCACAGCTACTTGAGGTTCTGCATTTTACCTTCCAACCTGGCTTAGCCACATGTTTAAAATAAGGGAAGTGATCTTCAATCCAGGTATAGATGTCCTTCAGAGTCATACGTTTCTTCTCAGTGCTGTTGATGGCAAACTGAATCATGGCCATGTAGGAGTAAGGGGGTCGTTCTGATACTGAATCCTGCCAGGAGGAGGAAGAGGAAGAGATAGCAACAGTAGCGGCAGAATCTTCTTCGGTCTGAGATACAGAAAGAACAATATATGAGAAGAGGGACCATGGACCGCCCCTGGATCCTCCAGGAGCTGCTATTCAAATCACTAAAGGGGAATCTCAGGTTACTCAGAGATGGTCACATCTAGTTCTTTCAGGTCGTCTGATCCACATGCACTGCTTCCCTCTCCGTAGTTTTAGTGCATGCTCTGCTGTCTCCTGCTGCTTACCTTGGTTCTTTCCTGCAGAGGTATCCGGTTTTCTTTCTCTCTTTCCTGCTTCACAGGACATGGACTTAGCCCATCAGATCTCATCTTCCCCAGCCACTGGATGTTAGTGAGACTATTATCCAACACAGGGCTAGTTGCCTCACTGCTGCCTGTTGGGATATCAAGCCCATAGCTCTGTTTACTTGTGAGTAACACTCTTCCCCCTTAATCCCAAAGGCCAAGAGGAAGGGCCTGGCCACTCTTCCCCAAAAGATAACTCTATCTCAGGATAAGGACAGATAGTATTTGCAGAGATATTCTCTTGGGATATAGCTTGAATTCCTGATTTCATATGAAGTTGCCCAGTTTCTGAAAAGAAGGAAAAAAAGCTGCAGCCCCAAAATCCCCACTGAAATCAGACTATTACTCTTAGCCAGAAACAGGGCAGTGTTGACTACAGTACTTGAGAAGTTCAAGTATTTTTCTTTTTTTACTTAAAGGATAAGTCTAAGAGGCAGACACCAAAAAGGTGGTGGCAAAACCTCTAGCAGACAGAGCCTAGCGTAAGACCTAAGTGAGAAGCTCCAGTATGTGCAGATTTTGAACAGCAGTGATGAAAACTAACAGATTTAATTGTACTACTTTTGGTGATGCTGTTTGTAACAATACAGGTACTAGAGCTGCCCATGGATTATGGCAGACACTGCTATGTATGGGATAAGTCCCAGAGAAACCAAACTTCCATTTTTATTTTCAGTTGTAAACATGCATTTGAACCAAGCTGCCATTCAAAATAAGATCCATCCTGCTTGCAATGTTTGTCCTGAAACCTTATGAGACAGCAAAGAGACTAGGTCCATGAGTTTTGTCACTCGCTGGACTAGCTCTACTCTAGTGGTGATTCCAGTAACCTTTTGCTAAACGGAACTTAGTACTTTGTTCTTCTACTCTCGACTTCCCCAAACCAACCCTTCTTTCTTCCCCAGCACTGAAGTTTTGCTCTACTGTATCCCTTGATATGTGCCAGGCCTGTCTCTTGTACAAAAATACATGCACTATAGTCCTTCAGGATTCACTATATGCGCAGAGCTAATGCGCATCACCTATTCTGTATTTCACAGATTCATTTTCACTGTTGCATACTGACGTTTGGACACTGCACTCGTTGGCACACTTGAGATCTCATTCTCTACGTGACAGGAGAAGAAAAGGGTAAAGATTACTTACCGTAAAAGGGTAAAGATTACATACCATTGCCTTCCTGTTCCTGCCCAACCATGGGATCAATTCCTGCATGCAAGAGTGTTGTCTCTCCTGCAAAACCAGGGGTCTGGATAACATTCTTCTCTCTTTCCCAACTCTCCACCTCGCTGGGTGCTGTTCTGGCTCTCTCTTGTGACGGCAGATGTTGTGGGGGCGCTGGATCTGCTGAATGAGAGGGGCCCCCGCTGCTAATGAGAATGAACTTGTTGGGCCCATTACTGCCACTTTCTTTTCCTTTTGCTGTCAGTGCCTCAATGATGCTCTGGATATCAGCGCTTGTAGGGATGGCCACCACTTGTGTGTTAGGCATAGTAGGGTGATTGATGATCTTAATTCCTGCTGGGAATTTCTGCAGGCCACAGTCCATTTTGTGTCTGGGCTGGTTGCCAAGTTGGCTCCTTTGGCTGTGCTCCTGCTTAGGAGTCTTTTTACCCTGACCGCTGGGCTCATCTCTTGCTGAAGTACTGGATGCATCCTTCTGTGGGAGGGTCAGTTTCCTTCTTTTGAGAATTAAGGGCCTGCGAGGGCTGGTCCTCATTATTGATCTGAGCAGTCAGTCTCCATTGAAAAGGAAAGAAGAAATCCTGCAACACAAAACATTTACCGTGAGAGTGGGAAGGGCAGGAACAGCTAAGAAATGTAAGGCAAGTCATGTAAGGCCCCAAGGGGTTCATCACATGCTCAACAATTGCTATGAATCTAGAAACAAGGTGGGAATCAAAGATGAATGCTTTTAACAAGATTCAGAGAACTGCTGGAAAACAGCTCTTCCTTTGTCCACATGCTCTGTAAGCACAGAGAGATGTTTGCAAAGCAGGTACTCCGTGTCTATTATTTATCATTTGGGACCATAGGCAGAAGAGGAGCTAAAAGGAATCATGCCATTCTGTACTCGTGGATTTGGCTCAGCCAGGTAGGAAACAAGAACAGTCTCAGTAAGAATCACCCACACAGCTATGAAAGGTCCAGTAGATGAAACCCCAAGGCGCTGCCCTGGATGCTGGAAGTGGACAGCCAAAGGCTGCCCAGCTGCTGAAGGCCACCAGGGCTTAGCATTTTGGAGAGTGCTGCACCCAGGCATGCAGCAGGGCTCTTCGCAGCTTGCTCCCAGCCCTCACATGGAGATTCCCCACAGAATGAGCACAGGAGCGGCATCCTCAGCCACCTCCCACTGGGCTGCCTCCCCAGGGCAGCAAGTCATTTCCCGAGCAGGCCGCAAGCCGCCCGCAGCAGGAGGCCGGGAGAAGGCCCGTTGCACACCCAGCCCCATGCGGCACCGCGAGGCAGGACCCGCCAGCCCAGCCCGCTTTCCTGCGCGGCGCCAGCCGCTCCGCGCCCTCCTGCCGCTGCGGCGGGGCTCCTTCCCCCGCTTCCCCGCTCCCTTCGCCGCGCGCGGGCCGCGCTCCCGGCCCGGCCTCCGCGGGGGGACATCGCGGAGCGCCACTCACCGCCTTCCCGGCGGGGGGACGGGGACGGCACGAACAGAGGCGGGGGAGGAAGCGCCGCGGCCGCTTCCGGGGCTCGGGCTCCGCTGCCGCCGCTCGCGCCGCCGGTCGTTTCCCGGTTTGAATTTGGCGCCCGGCGCCTCGTTGGCACCACGTGACCGCCCAGTCCAATGAGGCGCAGCGCTGAGGGGGCGGAGCCACGCGGGCCAATGGGCGGTGGCACCGGCGCGTCTGGGTGTTCCGGGAGGCCGCGAGGCGCCGCCGCCGCTGCTGCCCTCCCTGCAGGTGGGTCCGGGCGAGGGGCTCCCGGCGCCG
>VWPW01025334.1:534780-566604 GCA_013389825.1 Crypturellus undulatus
GGGCGCCGGGGCGCGGGCCCGGCCACCGGAGGGGGCGGGAGGGCGGTCCGGGCCCACCACGAGGCGCCGGCGCTGCGGGGTCTTCGCAGCGGCTCCTGCGGCCGCCGGTGGTAGCGCCGAATAGCGCACCCTATAGCGCTTCTTATAGCGGCCGGTTGTGGAGGGTGGGACAGACGTGCTTGCTGCCCTGCCGGGCCGGCGTTAAGCACCTGAGTAGCACCCGCCCTGGGTATCGTGGAGATGTCGGTACTTGCAGATTAAAGTGGTTTTGTGGGGTCTCGCTCTGCTTTGCTTGTCCTAGGTTCTTCCTTGGGAGCGTTTTTGCAGTTTTACTCTGCTCTTCCGTTCAAAAAGAAGTTTTGCAGGCACGTGGCAGCACTGCGTGAATGCTGCTGTTGCAAGGGAAAGGAAGGAGTAACTGAGGGGAAAATGAATCCATGTGTTAGGAAAAACAACTGGAAAGTTCAGGGAGCTTGGAAAGAGATGATTTCTGTGGTGTTTGAACAGCTCAGAAATAAAATTATTTGTCAGGTAAATGTAAGGCTATGTGTAGAATAGATTTTGGCAGACTTAATGTGATTCCTCAAGCGAGACTGTATAAAAAAAGAGTAAAATCTGTTTATGCTGGTAATGCTTGGATGGGGGAAGTAAAAGCTCATAAAGAGAAAAACTTAAATTTTAAACTGAATTACAGTAAGTAGAGTGTAGAAGAGTATTTATTCCTAAGATATACCTAGGAATTTTATTTGGAAGAATGAAAAAAAGGCAATAGAGGTAGGATGAAAGCTATAATCTTTTGGGGCCACCAATATGCTGTGGCACGTTAGAAGACTTCTTTCTGAAGACTTTAAAAAACAAGTTTTTTATAGCTATTCTGGAAACAGTTTTAACAACATGATGAGCAAATGCCAATAAATTTAACTGCACAGATATCTTAGGCTTTAATGTTAGAGAGTTAAGGGCGGACTATGTGTTTTTCTTATTGCATTTGTTTTGCTTATTTCTGCGAGCATCTGATATGTATCTGAAAATTTGGGGAGACTAAGGGACTTGACCTTTCATAGAATCATAGAATCATTATGGTCGGAAGAGACCTTCAAGATCATCGAGCCCGACTGTAACACCATCACCACCCTGCCTGCTAAACCATGTCCTTGAGTGCCTCATCTGCGCATTCCTTGAACACTGCCAGGGACAGTGGCTCCACCATTTCCTTGGGCAACCTGTTCCAAGGCTTCAGCACTCTCTCAATGTAGAAATTCTTCCTAATATCTAACGTGAACCTCCCCTGGTACAACTTGAGGCCATAGTTATTTTGGAGAAGAGATCGACCCCTCGCCTCACTGCAATGTCCTATATGTCCTTGCCCATCCTTTGTCTACGTAAGTTAATGAAGAAAAGAACCTGTTGTTGGTTAGCTCCATTTGAAAATGATTGTGACTCTACAGACTTCAGAATGTTAAAAAAAAGTAATTTTATATATTGATGCTCAACCAAAACCCCTTACCATGTTTGAAAAACCTTAGCACGGTTGGGGAGACATCAAGAATTTGTTTTGCACAGATACACATAAGTACATATTTTGGAGGGGAAAAAAATCAAGAAAAAAAACATATTTACTGATGAATTTAGCTATACTTTTAATCTAGAATAGATAGATTTCCTTTTAAAAGTCTTATCAATATCTCTGCTAGCCTTTGGGGGTTCTTATTTGGATATGGATGACTTCTGCAATTAACAAACACTGTTTTCTAAATTCCAGGATTTATTCTGCAAATCTTATTCTTAGATAAAAGAGAACTGACTTAATATCTTGTATATCCCATCCCTTTCAAGTCTGAACAATATCCTAAATCTAGTGAGCTAGATTTGTAACTGTTTGCAAGTGTAATTTAGCTGTGTTCATAGGACTACATTTTAGAAATAGAAAATCTTTTGGGACTCAAGTTTGATGTTGCTATAGTCAATGTGAAAGAAAAAGGAATCTCCTCACTTTCCTGCAATGTAGGCAAAACTGGCAAGAAAAGAGAGGAAGAAGTGGCAAAACTCTATACAGGTCACTAAAATTTCCAGATACATTTTGAAATGTGATTGGTAACTGTAATTGTTAGAACAATGAGAAAGTCATCTTAGAGTTCAAGCAGCTCAACTCCACATCCAACCTTTTCCTCTAACATTTTAATGATGAGCCATTTGCTGATTACTGAGGACCCGTCTTTGTAGAGAGAGCAGTTATTCTTCTTTGCTTGCACATTTGTTTTAAAAAACACTGGTGATATGGCATCTATAGGAGGGACAAGTGCCCTGTTTACAAGAGAATTATGACTCTGTAGGTGTGTGTGTAAACTTCATGCAGAACTTTCACATTGGAGTAGCTCTAGACTCTCATTTTGTCGTAGGGACCCAACTGCATGTTCTTCACAGTGAAATTGCTCTCTGTGTTGTAGTTGGATCATGGAATCCACTTGTAAGTGGATTTGCTGATATGCCCAAATCTGTTGCCTTGGACAAGCACAAGAATACTTATATATTCTGTGGGATGTTCAACTTTAACATCTTACAATACAGTTATAGATGTCTGGGTTATCACTTCTTAACCTTCTGTACTCCTTTCCTATTAATATTCAAAGAAAATTCAGGTGAAAATAAAAGATTAAATCTAGCAACTGAATTTTGCTTAATCGCCTAGTTTGGGATGGAAACTAGTTGCTAGGAGAGAGTAGAGTAACAATTGCCTTATATTTCACTGGTTTCATGGTGCAATGGAGTAGAATGTCAGCAAAAGTGACAGAGAGAAGTTTTAATAATTCACAGCATTGCAATGAGAGGAGTCAGGGTTCTAAGACCTGGTGAATCTTGCTCTTCTCTTTCTCTAATCTATTTTGTAATATCTTTATGTTGCTTGTCATAGAGTAGCTTTAAAAAATGGAAAAACCTGGAGAAATTGAAACATGTAGTTGAGATGACTAAATAGAAAACTGCTATTCTGCTTACAGAATAAAGCTGTCCTTTCTTTTCCCTATCTGAAATCCAAGTTTTAGCTGAATTAAAAAACAAACAAGCAAACAAGAACCTCCCCAACTCACTTATGGAAGTGTAGCCTTCTGCAGTTGTGTTGGTGGTTCACAGCTGAAAACACCTTACTTGAGTCATGGATTTGTATCTTCCCTGTCAGTTCCAGGATCACTGGAAGTTATGAACTCTTAAGTGAATGTACCTGGCAGGTGATTTCTTTGTCCTGCTCTTACAAGTATATTTAATAAGCATTTTTACATGTATGTTCCTCTTCTTACTGTTTCCTTCCTCTGTGTCTCCTTCCCAAGCTCCCTGATGGCTTTAATGGTTTAGTTTACTTGGTCTTCCTTGCAGGAAAACAATATTCCTTTCACTTTATCTATGCTGCATTGACTTATGTAAGCCTTTCCTTGTCAAGAAAATAAAAGAATCTACCTTCTATTCTTCTGTATTATGATAGAGAATGGCACATGCCACTCTATTTTACAGATACAGGGTTTGTTATCTTCTGTCCAGAGAGTGCTGCTTTATTGGTATTGCTCAGTTCTGTAGTTAACAGTAGTAGGAGCTGGTCTTTGGTACCTGGTAAGTCTGTGGGTTTTTTGTTACCTTTAAATGCTCTGATATTATGTGTTGTTTGTTTATTTTTGGTTCAGTAAGAAGAGCATCCTTAGCTGTAGTTAATACTAGATTGGAGCAAATATTTACCTAGTTACATTTGACATACCAACAGTCACCCTAAAGCAGATGGCATGAATTTCCAAAGGAACTCCTTTAGGCTAAGTCTAATGTGTTTTTCTGAGTTGTTTTTAATCAACTGCCTGTTGCTTCTTTGCTTGCCGAGAGCATTTAGTTACATTATACACTAACTGTGTAAGTATGGAGGCTATTTGGCTTCAAGGGTTTTGGATTAAATTGGTTGCTCTTTGCTTTACCTCCAAAATAATTTTAAGCTGTTTTTTAAAAGGGAATATTTTTCTTCTAGCACATGTATATCTGAACTTATCCCTTTGAATTTCTTCTTTAGTGTGGTTTTCCTATTGCTCCGTGTTTCTGCTGTTTTGCCTCAACAGTGAATTTCAGATGTGTTTGTGTAAATACCTTGGTGTTAATTTTACTCCAGAACTGCTAAATACAACGCTGTTCAAGTAAGACTCACATTGGATTCTGAAACAGTGCTACATTACTTGCTGGACACTAAGCTCTAGGGGTAGCAGCAATAAGCAACCAAATGCCTAAGATTGCTGCATTAGACCCCTAGTCCTGAGTTATCAAATAATGATAGGAATAAAACAGAAGGTGACTGCTGGTTTTAAAATTCTGCTGCTATGTATTACTGACATTTTCATGTGTTTGGATTAGGTCCAAAGATTACCTCAAAATGTCAAGACTTCTGTTCCCCTTCTTTCACAAGTGCATTGTTTTTCTTTTTTGCTTCTTATATTGCTTTGTACTGATTTTCATCATCTACTCTTAGCTTTGTCTATTCATTGTATATCTTAAAATAAGAGATCCCAGCTAAATGAATCCAATCCTCAAAGCTTAATAGTCAACAAAAAGAGCATAGTGTACTAAAATGTGCAATGCTACCTCTATTAGTCATTGATATGATGAGATCAGTGATTTCAGTGAGATTTCTTATTTTACCATAACTCTTAAGATCACATTCCCCATCCAACCTCACTAAACCCTTCCTGCTGTGGTTACCTCCCAGCTTCTCTGTCCAGTGCCTTTTGTGCCATCATTGCAGTCATGCCATTTCTTGAAATACGATTGTACATATGCTGCAGAACACCGAGGTTAGCTGTGCTCGCAGCTGCCCTGTGAGGAAGGTATCTTCTTCCTCACAGGAAGTAATGGAGAGTCATTTGTTAAGTAATATGCACGTCATTATGCTACTTTCACGTACGGTAAGTCCTCTGCATACCTTCGATCAGATTCAGGGCTCACTTGCACTTTATATCAGATTTATGAGTAAATTTTTTTTTGTGATTATCTGTGGTTTACAGATAGAGGAAAAGGAAGGAGTTGTGGCTGCAGAGTTGTAGATGATGATGAATTAATTTGCCTTTCCTTTCATTGTACATATAGAAGTGGCATGTGTAGTGAAAGCTGGATGAACTGAGGTGAGAGGGGGGGGAAAAAAAAAAACCTGTAGCCTCCCATAGACTCAAGTTGGTTCTGGTGGTCCTTCCTAAAATCAATTTTTTAACTGAAATCACTAACTCACTAACTATAAACCAGGTCATCTTCTTGGGAGTATCAGCCACCCTCATAATTAGGCATGTTTCTAGTCCATGTAATTTCAAAGAATACCTCATAATTCCACAGTTCATATATTAAAATCTGAGGTAGGCAGGAATAGAAACTATAAAGGACCAGCTTGCCCATGTGTTGCTGTAGGATGTTCTTTAGCAGTTCAAAGGTCTGTTTAAATGATTCAGATAGTCGGCTGGTACTGGCAGACAGATGCAATAAGGAGAGGGTTGGAGTTTGTTTTCAGGGGAAATAGGACAGCCACATCCATGTTCTTGGCTTTATTCCCCACTGTACCCAGGTCAATAGACTTTCCAGGTCACTTTGTTGCTTTTTTTTAGTTTATTTTATGCCTCTTTTCAAAGATAGCTGCTCTTCAGACTGTATAACACATGCAGGATGTTTGTGTATTAAAACATTTTCAAGAGAATCTTTATACCCTACACTATGTTCATTCTGAAGTGCTTCCAGAATTAAACATTTGTGGCTGGTGTGCATTGTGTGGTTACATGTGGGATATGTTGAGTATGTGAAAGGCAAGTTAAATCTTGTGGAACCATTCCAAAAGTTATTGGCATTAAAAGGGTCTGTGTCACTGAAGGGGAGTCAAAGGCAAAGCTAATGCCACTGGAGAAAGGATTGTCCTTGCAAAGATCCAGCCCAAAGCTAAACTTGGCTCCTGTAATGCAGTGACTGCTTAAAATCTTGATGCAATCATCTCGGCCGTGTTGCTTGGAGATGGGAGTGGGGTTTTATATCCATGCAGCAATGGGTGCACTTTAACCTTACAAGGCTTTCTGGCAGTTCCTTGCATGATGAAGGGAAAAATACTTGGTAACTGCCAAAGAAAACTTCCCTGCCTTTGGGAAGGCAGAGAGATGGAGCGATCCTCATTCCTTTTGGTGCTAGGCTATGCCTTTTCCCAGAAGTGAGTAATTGTAGTTGCGTTGGTTACAAGGGAAGTGCTGAGACAGATCTCCTGCCTTCTGTGGACAGTAAGAAGCGTTGCAGGGAAATTGTGTTTCTCAAGCAATTTCCAGAAGTATTGCAATTTTAGTTTTGATAGGAATATCTCTTTTAAAAGATCTTATTCCTGCTTAAAATATCTGATTTCCACAGTTTCTGTTTTATTTCATAGCTGGAGATCCGATGAGGAGAATTTTCACTGTTTCAGTTGGGCAAGCAGCTGACTCAGCTATTCTTAATAAACTTGCTTTTTCTCACACTTCTACAACTACAAATAAAATCTGATAGACAAACTGTCACTGCATGATTTTTGTTAAATGTTAAGTGTATTGTTCAGAGGCGTAACTACTGCTACTATACTAGTAAAACGTCCTGAAAGAAAAGAAATAAAGACAATTTTTATTGTTATTATTATTATTTTAGACAAACAGCCCTCTGTAGAGTGAGGGGTAGAACATAAGCTGCTAGGAATGCTGACCTCTTTTGTGGTGGAAAAAATATATGGAGTACTCTTAAAGGAAATAAAACCATGGAAATCTTTAAGAAATGTAAGGATCTCTGTCTAGAATTAGGCTAATGTTTGCATCAATACTGGAAGATTATGTCAGTCAAGACCATGGCCAGGAGCAATTTATGTGCCAGACTGATGCAAAGTACCAGGCTTGTACGTAACAAGACACAGCGAACATGACCTCTAGTCAACTTAAAATGAGTTAAAAGTTTCTCCTGAAGACTTTCCCTGAGTTTTTATGCCAAACTGCAGATTATGGGGATTCTTACTGAATTGTCTGCAACTGTGGACAATCAAGTGATAGTGCCTGAATTTCGCCAAGAATTTAGTGCATATGTAGTGTCAATATACATGCAGGTTAAGCTTAAAACACATTTTTTAAAAAAAATCTTCTGTCATGTCTGATTCTCTTTTAAGGCTAGGATAATTTCTGTTTCTGCCATCTAGTCTGATTTTGTGCTGAAGAGAGGCTGGAGAACTTTATTCTTTAAATCGTTAATTGCCACTGTGCTAAATATAACTTATTTGTAGTCTGCATTTGTTTAGCTTCAGCTTCTATGATTGGATTTTGTTATTTCCTGCCCCCATGAATAGTGTTTTCTGGGTTCATATCCATGGAAGGTAATTTTTCCAGTTCTCGTCTTTTTTTTTTTTTTTTTTTTTTCTCTGCTTTCTGTTGAAGTCGTTCCAGTTCTTTGGACTTGAGCTGGGAGTGGTTTTTCCATTCTCACTGACTTCTTAGTCTCTTGCCCTGAATTTTCTATTTTCCTGCTTTCAGGTCAGGGTATTCTTTACTTATGGAATGCCATCATGCTGTGATTTTTATATTTGGTTGATTTTATGCTCCTGTGCCTATATATTCCCAAGTGTTTAGATTATAACTATTTTGTTTTTTCAAATCTAATATATTCTGGAACACACTTGGAAGGAAAACATGTTAATTGCACCTATCCACACTTGCACTTTACAACACTGTTTCTAATTGCAAAATTGGAGACTCTCACTCTTTTTTTTTTTTTTTTAACATTAGTGACAAGCATACAAACTGCGTAAAATTGAGATCATAATTATTTGTACTGTCTATGAGTTATTGAGTTATCTTTTCATTGCCATTAATGTGGTGTTCTGAAAATGGTTAGGAAAGAGCAAATACATTTATTTAATTTATAGTTAACATATTCCTTTTGCAATGCTTTAATTTCTGCTTATGAAATGAAAACCAGGCTCATTCAGGTGTTCACAGACATCTGAGGTGCTATCAGTTGAAAGGAAAGCCTGTCACTTGGTCTTGGACTAGGATGAACCCAAACAGTGAGGGATAGATCTGGAATGCCATTCTCTCTCACTGTTTAATTTGGTATTAAGACATGTCTTTGCATCTTCTCTATTGAGTATTTTTGTTAAACAGTTGCCTTCCTGCTCTGTTTTTATTCTGTATGCAAGGTGATCATTAGTCTTCACTGGTGTGTTACTCTTTGGGTGGTTGTGCATAGGAGGGAAGTTGGGTTCAGCTAAGCACAGCAAAGGAATTGGTGGCAGGAGTGTGGGACAGTCCATTCTCCACTACAACAGGTGGTAGGAGGAGGAAAATCCTGGTTATTTCAATACTTTCAGCTCATATTTTTCAAGGGTAAATGAGCTGTTTCAATCCCCCTTGACTCTGTCTGTGGAAATGCTCTTTTCCTCTGTTCCCAGTGAATATTTGACCCCTCTTCCCGCGTGTAAATCCAGTGGAGAGAGCAGCGCTGCTGTTTGAGGCGGGCATGATTGTAGAGGGCTCAGCTGAGCCTGCCTGGACACCCCATGCTGGGGAGGATTCTCGCTCCAGCCCTGGCAGTGCCGCTCACCTCGGGGCTTTCCCTGAAGCTTCGTGATGGCACCAGCTTCCATGTGGCAGTCAGGAAATATTTGAAGTTGCAGGGGAAACTCCTTTTTCTGGCTATTAAGTTGTTTTCCTAGAGGCCAAGTGCTGGAGGGAAGGTTACAGGAGGAGTAAATGAAAAGAGTGTGATTTTGTTGGTTACCATTTACACCTGCAGTGGCCGTGGTTTTACGTTTTCTTATTGTTTGGATCCTTGTGTAGATCCTTGTATTTTGTGGAGGATCAAGGCTTTCCTTCACTTTGTGGCATGGTAGGAGATGTTTTAGTCTGTGTTTAACAGTAAATTGTAAAGGAGAGAACACTGTCTTTTGTTCTCTAAAATGTTTTCAAGAGATTTTTTGTTGGTTTTTAATCTCCCTTTTCTATCTTTTCATGGGGGAACGGAAATCTCCATTCGTTGTGCAGTCACTTTTTTTGTGGTTTCGTATAAGGAGAATTCAGATTCTGCTTGTATCCAAAATGTTTTGTGACCTTTGCTGGGCCACTGTGGAAACTCTGTGACCTAAAAGGCTTTCTATATTTTTAACCACTTTTGAATCTCAATTAAGTGGTTAAAAATGAGGCATTATGTAATTTGCATTGTGGTCCAGTTCCTACTTCAGACTTTGAAGTCACATAACGTTATTCCAGTGCACACAAAAAATAATTTACAAATGCACGGAAAAGTTTTCAATTTCCACTGAGGATATCTGCAATCATATATGGGAGTGTTAATATTCCATATGCTAATATTTTACATAAAATTTTGTTCTACGTAAAAAAGAAAATCTGCAGCCTTTTTTACATAGAAGTTTATTTTGTTTATTTGCTTGCTTTTTTCTCCTCTTAAGGAGAGAGGGCCAGACCCTGATGTGTATTTTCTGTTGCTAGAGGAAGAGTAACAGAAATACAGAAGCCAGCTTGTATCAGTGGACCACAACTTTGTGGTTCTTTTTAGTTTCTTGAGAATGTGTCCATAATCTAATATTAGTGCTAAACTATCGCTCTATAACAAGCTTTCCATAGCAATTAAAAATATTATCTATTTCTTAAGTCAGTACTCCATTGTGTTATTTTTTTCCCAAAATATTTGACTGAATCTGCCAAACATTTTTCTGATTATGACAGAAGCATCCTTTTCCATCAGCTACTCTTTATATAAAGAGCATTTTATGTTTTAACTTGATGCTCAAGTTTCATGTGATTGCTAATGCTTATCTTGCGGTACTCAATGAGAATGTTACTGTGTTTCTTGCCTGCAGGATGGGCTGTCTTGAGATGGAGACAAGTGTTGCTGCTGCAAGGACACCCACTAGCTCACTAGGCATTACTTTTTTTTTCCAGGCCCACTGTTCCCTTTGAATGGCAGGTGCTACCTATTACTGGCCCATTATGGAGCAGAGTTTTAAAACTGAAAAGCTTGCAGGTTTCTCAGTCTGTTGTTTGCTGACATCAGTGACTCCAGAGCTGTGTATTTTGATTTTGCAGGATAGGGCCCATGTTGCACTGGGCAACCTGCCTGTAAGAAACTTGGAGCTGTTGCTGTGTCTGTTTGCTTAGTTGACTGGGAGTTAAGTCAGGTACCAATTTAGTAAGGATTAAGGGGACTCTGTGCCCTTTCTTCTCTCATTAGCACTATATCCTGTGATCCATGTTCCAGGTCATGTGTTCTGTAGAAACTGCACCCCTGCTACCTCTCCCTCTCCCTCTTTTCTTTTTTTTTTTTGTTTTTGTTTAGGAAATTAGGGTTATATTCAGTGATATCTGCCAGCGTGTGACACCACATCACTGATCACTTTGATATGCTTCAACCAAACAATTTGTTGTTTAAATAGGAACTTTGGCTGGCCCTGCTTTTCTGCTCAGCATCAGTTAAAATATATAACATTTCTTGTATAAGTGTCTTCTTTCCCCACTATTAAGGTCCTCACACTTCAGTAGGTGTCTTTGTCAAAGTCCCAGTGTGGGAGAAATGTGAACACCTTTAGTAGGCAGAATGTGTGCACTTACTTGTTGAGTAACCTTTCTCTTTTCTAGGTTAGCTGCTCTAAAACTTTTTTTTATGTGATACTTCCTTATCATAAAAAAAAAGGAAGTGGGAACTCTATATGGAATATTTCTTAGAATCAAAAACTAGAGCTATTGTGAAAGCTATGAAACAAATAATGAAATAATTATTATAATTATTATAGAATTAGTATCAGGTAGTATAAATAGAGATTCTTTTAGGTTATTGTCCAAGTAATTTTGGCAAGTCTTGTGAGAAAGAATCGGTGCAGGATTGACCTTCAAATTTTGATTTAATTTGGAATTGAGTGTTTTATGAAGAAATGAGGATTTTAGTGGACTACTTTGAGCTGTGTCAAGTCTTCAGATGTAAATTGTTTCACAGCCCACCTACCTGCTCATTCACAGTCCACCTGTCAGCAATCAAACATTTTTGCTTACAAAAAGTTTTCAGAACAATTTACTAAGGTTATGTAATCATTTTAATCCTATGTATCATCAAATATGAAATACATTTGTTCTTCAAAGCCCTGTAATTTGATCACCCTACGGGATAGGTGTTATGTCTTAGAGTTGTATTACAGTCTTGATGATGAAGTTCTTGTAGTCCAGAACAGTCTTACAATGCAATCTATCTACTACTAATAATTATTTCTTTCTTTCTATTTCCCAGCGTCTTTGAAGATGAGAGCATGAAACTACGACAAATGAAACTAGAAAATCAGGTAAATGACCCAGAAGCTGGCAAGAAAGCAGGAAACAAACATGAGCCACCTCTTTTTTCTAAGTAGGGAGGAGATGAAATTGTACTTCCTCTGCTTTCCCCCATTTTTCCTCATGATAGCCTGCCCTGTTGTTGCAATTTACTTAGCCTTTTTTTTACATAGAGCTACATAAGATGTGTGCTGACAGTGAATCCAGCCCCCATACTGTGATATGTAAGGCTGCCTGTGGATTCAGAATCCATCTCTTGGAGACTTGAGAATTTGGGTGATGTGATTAAAAATACTAGGTCTAAGGAACACAAAGAGAACTAATTGCTAATCCTTCTTATAGATTTTCCTGGATTTTGCTAATTTGAAAATCATCCTTGCCATTGTTGGTTGGCTTAATTTCTTAGGCACATTTATGCTTCATCTAGAAACTCGTATGACTGGCATACGTATATTGGTATAAAGCAAAGGAGAGGAAACTTTCTATAGGGAATTATCCAAAGTAAATATCAAAGAAAAATGTTCCTTGAGCTATAAAAAGATTTCCTGAACTCTGATGTTGTGATAGATTTCCAACATCTTTATACTTTTTTTTTTTGTTGTTCTCTTTGAGAATACACTTATAAGTGTTTAGTATGTATTTGGTAAAGTGTTTCTGTTTATAAACCAACTGAATGCTTAAATTACCATACTCTTTGAAGCCATAATGTATCCAATGTATCCATTCTTAATATTCTGCTTCTGTGACATTGTAAATGCCTATAGATTAGAAGTCTTGAGATGTAAGATTATTATGATCATCAGGCTGGACATTCCACATAGACCAGAAAATGGTTGCATACAGTTCAATTAGATAGAACAAAAAACTGAGTTTGAATTGAAGTATGGTTTTTAGTAAGGACCTTCTGTTTCAGCTGAGGATTTTTAATCCAGACATAGAAATGCTTAGAGAACTATTTCAGTGGTTAATAACTTCTTTTACCTGTAGTTGTTCATTATTTCTTCTCTGAATTTGCATAGCTTTGACTTGAGTCTGGATTTTTGGGATTTTTTTTTTTACTTTTTTGTTTTCTACGTATTTGTGCATATTTAAAACACTTCATAATCGAGAAGTAAAGAGCATCTTTGGCCATACCCATGAGTAATTCACAGAATCACAAAATGATTGAGGTTGGAAAAGACCCTCTGGAGATCAACTAGTCCAACTCCAGTGTTCAAACAGGGTCATCTAGAGCACCTTGCACAGGGTCTCCAGATAAGGAGATGCCACAGCATCTTGCTGGGCAACCTGTTCCAGAGCTCTGTCACCCTCACGTTAAAGTAGTTTTTCCTTGTCTTCAGATGAAACTTCCTGTATTTCAGTTTGTGCCTGTTGCCTCGTGTCTTGTAGCTGGGCACCGCTAAAAATAATCTGGCTCCATCCTCTTTACATCCTCCCTTCAGATACTTATACACATTGATTTGATTCCCCCTCAGTCTTCTCCAGGCCTAATATGCCCATCGAGAGGTTGTGGAGTCTCCTTCTCTGGATGTCTTCCAAACCCACCTGGATGCCACCCTGTGCCACATGCTTTAGATGTCCCTGCTGGAACAGGGGGCTTGAACTAGATGATCTCTTGAGGTGCCTTCCAACCTCAACCATTCTGTAATCTCTCTCAACCTTTCCTCATGGGAAAGGTGTTACAGTCCCCTAATCATTCATCTATGCTGGACTATCCAGCAGTTCCATGTCTCTCTTGTGCTGGGCAGCCCTGAACTGGACACAGCACTCCAGGTGTGGCCTGATTAGGTTTGAGCAGAGGGGGAGGATCAAGAAGATACCATTTGCCTTCTTGACCACAAGGGCACATTGCTGGCTTGTGGTTAACGTGCTGTCCACCAGGACCCCTAGGTCCTTCTCTGCAGAGCAGCTTTCCAGAAGGTCAGTCCCCAGTCAGTACTGGTGCATGGGATTATTCTTGCCAAGGTGCCAGGCCCTGCACTTGCCTTTGTTGAACTTCAGGAGGTTCCTCTCTGCTCAGCTCCCCAGCCTGACCAGGTTCCTCTGGATGGCAGCGCAGCCCTCTGGGATAACAGTCACTCCTCCCAGCTTTGTCTGATCAGCAGACTTGCTGAGGGTGCCCTCTGCCTCCTCATCTGGATCATTGGTGAATAAGCCCAACAAGACTGGACCCAGTACTGACCCCTGGTGAACACCGCTAGTTACAGGCTTCCATCCATACACTGTGCCACTGATCACACCCCTGTGAGCTCTTCCATTCAGTCAGCTCTCAACCCACCTCACTGTCTACTCATCTAGCTTGCACTGCCTGATCTTCCCCATGAGGGTGTTGTGGGAGACAGTGTCAAAAGCCTTGCTGAAGTCAAGGCAGACAACATCCACAGTGCTATACTCATCTACCCAGACAGTAGCCTCAAAAAGGTTTTCAGACTGGTTAAGCATGACTTCCGCTTGGGGGATCCAAGCTGACTAGTCCTGATCATGCTCTTGTTCTTCACGTTCTAAGCAGTGACATCCAGGATGAACTACTCCATCCTTTCCAGGGATGGAGGTGAGGCTGACTGGCTGTAGTTACCTGGGTCATCCTCCTTGCCATTTTAGAAGGCTCCTTCTTTTTGAGGACTGGAGTGACACTGGTTTTCTTCCAGATCTCAGGCACTTTTCCTGTTCTCCAAGACCTTTAAAGAAGATGGAGAGCCTACTAGCAATAACATATGCCAACTTCCTCAGCACTTGGTGCATCCCTTTGGAGTCCATGGATTTGTGGGTACTGATGTATTTGACCAAGCCCTTTTTGTTTTGCTTGACATCCTTTGCCAGATTTAATTCCAAATAGGCCTTCCTTTTTTGTCACATCCCTGCACACTCACATTCCTGCATTTTGATGCGCATAAAAGAATGGACAACATTCCGTTCTTTTACCTGTTGGCCTTCCAATAGCTCTTGTTAACAATGTTGAATAGAAAATATTAGTTTGAGAAAATATTTAAGTATCTGTGAAAGAGCATATAGTGCAAATGCCATTCAATAGTAAGATTAAAAAATAACGATGATCGGAGTGCTTGGTGACGATACCTGGCTGGTCATCTTCTGAATTGGTAACTTGGGTCTGAAATTTTTTTTCAGACTTTTTATATCTGATTGTTGGCAATCGTTTGCACAATTGATGGCTAGAAACTTGCAGTAAAAACATAGTGTAAACGTATCCTGTTCCCCTCAGGTATACACCTTGTAGAGATTTGATGAGAAATGTTAACAGTTTCTTATTTGTGATTGGATATTAAGATTTGAATGTTAGCTTTGGAAGTCTACTTCTAACATTTTCTTGAGTAATAACATGCCTTCTGGAGAAACACAGATGTCAATAGTAGATCACTAACAGGTCCTGTGATGGACTAATTGATCATCATAGTTAATACCTCACCTAATTGAATTTGAAACCAACTTTATCATGTTTAAAACCTTTGACCACACTGAGAATCTGTTTTTTTATTTTTTTTTTAATTACATCTTTGCGGGGTAAATTTCAAAAGAATGCACAAGTCTGAAGGTAAAGCTGCTCTGCCACCATGTGTAGACAGAATGAACTGCTTCCAACCATCCTGTCAGTGGACTAGCAGATTTTCTACATCCCATGCAAGAGGAACCACCATTGCTTGAGAGAAAGGGCCTAAGGGAAGAAGAAAGGGTTCTAAAAATGCTTATGCCTCCAAGGATTGTTTTCTTGGCGCTATTTATCTGATAGTACTTGGAGACCGAGGAGAATTTGATGAGGAAAAAACATTTTATCATCCTGAAGATGAATTTCAGGAGGTTTTTAAGGTGTCTAATAGGCAGCCTTGGATAAATTGCACCTCCAGCAAAGGACTTGCACATCATTTGGCATAGTGGTGCATACTGGAATATGATTCCATCCTTCATTTACCTTAAAAGTTATAAGAATTAAGCACATCTGTCTTTAAAATGATATGATGTTCCCATATATCTTTATTTATTTCCTATCACAGAATCAAGTCCATTATTAATGATTGAATTATCTGTTTTCTTCCTTTTGTCCTTCCTTAACTCCCTGTTAGTTTACTTATTTTTCCTCTTGAGAGCTGTGTGTTGTAAATTCTACCTGTTAGATGACAACTTTTTTCATAAATCCTTTTTCCTTGGCAAATCTTCATTTGCTGGATTGTGAAGGTATTCATAACAGCAGAGTCAACTGAATGAATAAGCCTTAGTTAAGGGTTTTTAGAAGTGGTATATCCTAGTGTAAGTCTCTATTGCCATGTAATGCCTGGGTCAAAAACTGTCATCTTTACTCTGCCATTTCCTGATAATCCTGGAGATGAAACCTTAACAATATAATAAACCCATTTCTCTTAATATGAATTTTGTTTAATTGTACTGATCAGTGAGGGAAAAAATATCCATTCCCCAAGTGTACCACAAGTTGTTATCCCAAAAGACAGGGTGTAGTTCAATCATAACTGCAGTAGAAAGAATGAAGAGTCCTTGTGAGCTGCTCTATCAGCTTAAATAAGTATGAGGCATAGAGTAATAAAATCAGACATATGTGTATATTGTAAAATTTGCTTTGTGAAATGCTTCATATTGGATTCTAAATGACTCTACTGAATTTATCTCTATTTATATGAAGGATTTGTGCAGTTTAGACTGAATAAAAGAAGCTAAAATTATTTGCTAATGGCCTCAGGATAGAGCAGAAAATGGGAACGAGGACACTTTCTCATTCACCTCTGATGGAGAATCCAAGGCAGCATCTTGCTCCAAAGACATTGTGATGTCTATGTCTAGAATTTCTGTTAGATTAGAGCATTCCAGGTTGATCAGTGATCTTAGTTAGTAACATGCTTTTGCCAATACCTGGAGTATGCTTTCAGCCCATCTGGATGTGGTTATTCATTCCCATTTCATGTTCTTTATTTCAGAGAGCTCTTCTGGAGAAGAAACAAAGGAAGAAACGTCTCGATCCCTTGATGGTTCAGCCAAATCCTGAGGCAAAGCTGCGCAGGTCAAAGCCCAAAGGGTGTGAGGAGCAGGCTCCTTTAGTAGAAAACCCAATTCCTTTCCACAGTGATGCTACATTACATGGTAAGCAAACACCATGATTGCAGTACTTGCCAAAAAAGCCAGTGCGTGCACGTTATGTCAGAAATGGTCACCTACATTGCTGTGACAGTGGTCAGGGAGAAACAAGATTGATTACACATCTCTCTAGGTAGCAAAATAGAACTGTAACACAGCATGGTTGAGCACTACTGAGCTGTAAAAACAAACAAAAACCTTCTCTTGAGTTTTGTGACAGCTGAGAATCATCTACCTTTGAGTAATCTCCCTTTTGTGTTAGGCTAAAAGCAACTTCCAAAATGAGCTAGGAATTTCCAGAAAGGTAGGGAAATAATAATCCAGAGTGAGATATTAGTATGTGTGACAAATACCTCTTGCCTTACGCATTTCAGCCCTTGTTTAAAAAAAAAATAGAATCATAATATTTATAAATGGGGAAAACTGATTTCTGACGTGTTTAAGGCAAGTTGCTCACAATTTCCTGACCAAAGTTAAGTGAACAAAAATAAATTTGTAGTTTCAAGAGAATCTTGAGCAAAGGAAGAATAAATGATGGATTTTCCTGAGACTCTTCTGTAGTGGTAAATTATTAGGCTTTTGAATTCTACTAATTTTGGTCTGCAGGTATTGATGGACCAGCTGCTTTCCTGAAATCAGAAGTGCAAGATTTAGAGACCAAACTCCAAACTCTCTCTGCTGGATCTTCCATAACAGAAGACAACGCAGATCAGGAAAATGATGGAGAGACTCTTACAGAAACAGCAGGCAAGCCAGATCTGCAAGAACTCTTACAGAAACGGGGTAAGATAATGGGACAGACTTCTTTTACTCTTTATAGTTTTATAATTTTGCAAGTAACAATAAAAAATGTGGGGAGGGAGGGATAGAGGAGGAGGGAAATATCATGAAGCAGGTTTCTGTAGGACCTGCCTCTGAAATACACTAGTAGTTGTTTCTCCGTTCTGTGGTTAACTGCAGTTTCTTTTTTTTTTTTTTGGACATGCTGGTATTAATTAGAGAGCTAGTTGTATTTTTTTTTTAATGTCTTGTATTTTTTCTGGCCTTTCCAAGGAAGGTGGTCACAAAGCTGCACTTCTCATTTTGCTAAAGTTCAAGATAATTTTATTCCAGATATAAAATTTGGATCTCTCATACCTGATGACACAGGGACCTTTTACAATCAATAATGCACCACTTATTTAACTGCTGAGGAGACCTTCTCGAAAGATGCTCTTCCTGAGCCAGAGCATACCACAATCAGCAGTTTTAGAATTTTATTTTCAGTAGTTGGAGATAGACACTCACATTCGAGTGTCCACCCCTGCCTGCCAGTATCTTAATTTGCTGCCAGTACCGCAAGAAACCTATTTGTTGCATGTTGTTCAAGCACTTGGCAGAAAAATAAGTGATTTGCTTTAATATGGCACACAGCTTGTTTTAGTTGCTAAAACCTGTCTCACAGAACGTTTCCAGAACACCTTATGAATTAAGATACTGCCATATGTAGAAACACTTTCAGTTGTCAGATGCAACAGCTGTTTACCTTTGGATAGCAACAAGTCAGGACAGGAAGCTGGATAGAATGTCTAAATAGAAACTTCAGGGGAAACTAGTAGAGGGAGAATGTAAACAGTGAGTTTTGAAGTGGCCAGAGCACTATGATTAGTGCCTTTCCTCTTTCCAAATGTACTTTGGGAAGTTTTTGGCAGGTTGTTTCATCTGTTTCATCTGAGACAGAGAGAACTTCCATCAGTTCCCTTTGTTTCCAGTGCCATGCTGGAATACTCTGTGTTACTGTTTCAGAGGAAAGGATTCAGATCAACAGCTTGATACTGTTCCTATTCTTTAGAGCTTTATGCACTTTTCCATTTCACAGCTGAATCATAGGAAGGAAATCACAAAACAAGATGATGCAACCCCAAGTGGAAGGAAACTCCGAACAGTAATGTGTACAGAAGTTCTTCCTAAATTCCTTTAGGCAGAGTTATTTGAGTTATATACCACAGTCATGAATGAAAGCATAAACTAAGCAATACAAAATGCTTAGTGATAAAAGTCAAATAGTTGCTTAATAGCTGAAATAGTCAGCTGAAGTCAAATAGTTGCTTAATAGTTGCTGAAAAAATATCACCAGTGCTTTGGAATTTAAGACTTGGGAAGCAGTATTCCACAGGAAGAAAATAAGCAGTTGGAACAGCAAAGATTATGAGGGTCAGGAGTGGAAGAGCTATGAAAGTGGCATGTGTGAATTAGTGATTCCATGAACTCAGGATGCCTTCTTTCGAGAATTGCTTGCTTGATCCTCTGTTCTGACAGGAATTTCAGGCAGTTTGAATTTTGATGAGGAGGACACAGAAGAGGAAGAAGAAACTAGTAAGAGACCGTGTCCTGAATCTGAGAGACCTAGTTCTGCAACCAGCCTGAAATCTTCTGCAGTAAGTGTCATGAAATCCATTTCCAATAAGAATTGGGCGCATATTTGTTTTTTAGTACTCACACCTTGAGTACTATGTTGACTATGTACTATGAGTACTGTAGTTGCAACTGCTGTAGTTTGCCTTCATTCCTGAAGGCAGATAAAGGTCCAAATTGTCAGGTTCTCTGACTGGCAAGTTAAACACAAAGACCTAGAGATGAAAGGAGCAATGGCAGAGGAACAGAAGTAATCTTATCATCCGTGAAGAAAAGACAATGAATTAACTACTCCTCAAAGGCCCTTTAAGGAGAAAGATGAATCAAAGGCCCTTTAAGGAGAAAGATGAATCAATTGCCCCTAGTGAGAAACTCCAAGATGACAAAGAATAACTAAATCTCCCCGAGACAGATTTGTTCATGAGGGGAGTCTTTCCTAAGATCCAAAAAAAAAAAAAAAGTCTTCAACCAGGATTTTTCTCAACAGAGAAACACAGGTAGTTTCTTGATAAGCTTCTCTTTCCCAAATATCTTCCTCTTGAAATGTAAGGTCTTCTGTTTCAACTGACCATTCTTTTCTTGGTCAATACGAGAGCCTCTCATCTGATAATCTGCTAATATGATGCCTCTTCCCACAGGAAACAGGTGCTTCCTGTACTGCAGCCCCTCAGGCAGATGCACAGCTGGGAGAAGTAGAGAACTTGGAGGATTTCGCATTACGTCCAGCCCCCCGTGGTATTACAATCAAATGTCGAATCACTAGAGATAAGAAGGGAATGGATCGGGGCTTCTTCCCTACTTATTACATGCATCTGGAAAGGGATGACAACAGAAAGGTATTGGGGCCAGTATACAGTGTTTTGGTTATTGGACTCCTACCACAGACCGTTTTTGTTGTAATGGGGAGGAGGGCGTAAATTAAGAAATTAGAAGCTAAGGAGAAAAAGCATGCTGATGAGAACTGCTTATCTTTGGCAAGAAACTAAGCAAGATTTAGAAGCAATAACATAGTGAGAAGATGAAATATAAAAGTATAAAAATATAAGGGATAAAGGAGAACAGAGGGACTGAGTTGTTTGAGAAGAAAAGGAGGGAAGATGAAAAAATCAAAGGTGACTTCAATCTAGACTGAGGGGACTAATTGCAGGATTAGGATTTCAAGTTGTTCACTTGGGAAAGAGGTGAAAAGTATGGAGATGGGAGTAATAGCACAGAGCAAAAATGGGATTGGGTGAGGGGAAGCAGCTGGGGGTTTGGCTAGCAATGCCTGGGGATGCTTTCTTGGAAAATTTCAGTTTTGATCAAAGTTTTGTATTTCCAGACATTCCTCCTGGCAGGGCGAAAGCGGAAAAAGAGCAAAACATCAAATTACCTCATATCAGTTGACCCAACTGACTTATCTCGGGAAGGAGAAAGTTTCATCGGAAAACTCAGGTGAGAGCCACAGATGAAAAACAGAGCCAAATACACAGCTTCTGCAGTAGGAGAGATTGGATTTCCATTTTAGCTGAGTTGGAATTGCAAATAACAATAGTGAACTGATGATAGAAATTTGTGCCTGGAGATGTATAAGCAGTTTCATTGTACTGCATAGCTACCTTCAGAAGCTGACAAAATTTACCATTGACGCTTCCTTTCTCTTTCTGTCTCTTCCCCTTATTTGATCTTAGGTCAAACCTCATGGGAACTAAATTTACAGTCTATGATCATGGAGTTAACCCAGTCAAGGCACAAGGTCTAGTGGAAAAGGCTCACACTCGACAGGAGCTTGCAGCCATTTGTTATGTAAGTAGTGCTGCTCTCCTTTTGTCCCTCTTCTCTTCTTGTAGCCTGACTTCCAAGGAAGTTGGGCTCACAAAATCCTGGCAGCCTCCCCTACTTCACTTTTTAACTAGTCAAACAGTTTCCACCAAGTTAGGCAAAGGGCAGAGGCCTCAAAGATAAGTTCCTACAAGTTTCATGAAAATCAGTAGGAGTATGGAAGGAGGGAGAGAGACCCAAACTAATATTTTCACTGAGGGAAAGATGACGATGCAAGTTTGAAATTCTTCAATAAATGGTAGCCCACCAAGTAGAGGGATTTTTATCTTTGCCATAGTTACAGCAGCAGCACAGAGGTGGCATCTACTGGAACACGATCCTGATTTTTTTTGCTAAGTGGCATTTGCTGGAGAGAAAAGAAAAGAAAGATGTGATAATTCTAATAGTAGCCTATTTATGTGGCACTAGATGTTTTATTTGTATACAATATTCTTCACTTCCCTGCCTATGTGAATGTCTAAAACATTTTATCTACACGGTTCTCATAGGTATCTCTAGGTTTTCTGATATAATTGGGGTTGCAGCTCCAAAGACAGTGTCTGTGAAATGCACTAGCACATTAGAAGAAGCAATATAACTTCTATTAATCAATGTTCCTAAAAGAGCCTGATTTTGAGTTGTTGTTTTGTTTGTTTGTTCTTGAGGATGGAAAGGGATTGTTTGATTTTATTCTGCTTTGGAAACTTTAAAGGTTATTATTGATGTGATGTTATAGAGCAGGTTAAATGAACTGAACAGAAGACCAAGAAAGACCCTTTTTCTTTGTTTTATGTCCAATTCACTTGCAGCAGTCTCTTGCTGCGCTTTCAGATAGATCTGCTTGTCTTAAAATTGAAGCTCAGATAGATCCTGATTAGTTTTCTATTCGAGTTTGTTCTCAATCATTTATGAAAGAGTGTGATTTCAGAGAAAATTGTAGATAAAAGGTAAGTTGTTCATTTTCCAGGAACATTCTAGCCTAAATGGTACTTAAACAGATAAGATAAAGACCCAGTCAAAGACCCATGGATTTTATCGTGTTTAAGCCTTCTTCACTAGCAATATTTAGCATCATTTGGCTTCAAATGCATTTTTTTTCTGAGATCACCCTTGTCTGATTTTATGGCAAATATTTGTTTCATTAGAACAATATAGGTGTGCTCCAAGTTACAGTACTATGTATGTCTTTTAAGGTCTCAAAATGGACAGAGGCAGTTATTCTCAGCAGTAAATGTAATTGCACTTAATGTAACTACTAGCATGGTTGTAGCTAACAAATCTGTAAGAAGCAGTACAGATGTGAATTTAAGATCAGCCTTGCTGTCTGTCCTTCAGTGAGAGGGAGTATCTAATTTCCTAAAAATACTGTCTTCCTTATCTTTCAGGAAACCAATGTGTTAGGATTCAAGGGTCCCAGGAAGATGTCTGTGATCATTCCAGGAATGAATATGAATCACAAGCGAATTCCAATTCGGCCCCAAAGTGTGAGTTTGGTCACATTTCAGCCTGTAGGAAGAGGCTAAAACTTTCATCTAGTGATCTGGTTGCTACTGACAATTACAACTGTCAAAGCAAGGTTGTTGATGGCAAAGATTGTTGGCAGGTGTCATGGCCAGTAAACTTTTTACAGTGCAAGGAAAAGGTCTTGATTAATGTCCTTGCCTTTTACCTCACTTGTACACTTCTTTGCTTCAGTCTTTCCTGCTGAGACCAGCCCTCAGGATCCCAGAGTGGCTGATACCCAAGAGGGCTGAGCCCCAGAGGTACCTCAACAGACTGGAGAGATGTGCAGAGGGAAACCTTATGAAATTCAGTGAAGTGCAAAGTCCTGCATCTAAGGAAGAGTAAAACCATGCACCAGTATGGACTGGGGCCGACCTGCTGGAACGTAGCTCTCCAGAAAAAGCCCTGGGAGTGCTGAAGGGCAACAAACTGAGTCGACCATGAGCCAGTAATGTGCCCTTGTGGCCAAGAAAGCTGATGATACCTTAGGCTGCATTAGGAAGAGAGTTGCCAGCATGTTGAGGAAGGTAACGGCCCTCCTCTATTCAGCCCTGGTGAAGCTGCACCTGGAGGATTGTGCCCAGTTTGGAGTTCCCAATACAAGAGAGATGTGGAGCAACCACAGTGAGTCCAGTGAAGGGCTAGCAGGATGATTAGGGGACTGTAGGCCCTCTCCTAACAGGAAAGGTTGAGAGAGGTTGGGCATATTAGGCCTGGAGAAGAGAAGCCTGGAGTAGGGATCTAATCAACAAGTACCTGAAGGGAGGGTGTAAAGAAGGTAGGGCCAGACTGTTTTCAGCAGTGCCCAGCTATAGGACAAGAGGCAACAGGCACAAGCTGAAACATGGGAAGTTCCATCTGAACAACAGGAAAAACTACTTTATTATGAGGGTGACTGAGCACTGGAACAGGTTGTCCTGAGAGGTTTCGGAGTCTCCATCTGTGGAGATGTTTAAGATCTGAGCAATGTGCTTTAGATGACCCTGTTCGAGTGGGGCAGGGGATGGATGGAGGGTGGACTAGCTGATCTCCAGAGGTCCCTTCCAAACTCAAACATTCTGTGATCCTGCGAGAAGCATACTTGAAGATGTTTTGAAGTGTGGGATGAACAAGACTTCTGGTTCAGATCTCCGTTAGTGTGGGTTTCAGGTTTAGTGTGATGGAGAAGAGGGCAGGAAGGATAGAGTAAATAGAGATATTCTCAATGTTATAATCTAGAAAATAGTATTTGCAGCAGTGTTTTGAATGGATAAGATAGAAAAGAATCTTTAAGAGTGGAAACTGAGTGTCATATGAATCTGAAAAAAAAATTTTAATTTGGTGGGCAGGAGAATTGAATCTGGTAATGGTCACTGATTCCTCACCTCTTTATTGGAATTTCCAGCTTCATCAAAATGTACAGTAACCATTTCATTTTTCTCTCCCATTTTCCTCAATGTTTTGTTAGCAGGTAAGCATGGTGGCACTGGCTGAAATACAAAGTTGTACTGAGAAGCTGTCAAAGCCCTCAGGGTTTGACATTTTGGTATTGCTTCCTTCTCTGTAGTCTGGTGCTACTAGTTAAACAATCTCATCTCAGCTTTTAAATAAAAAATGCATTTCTAAATAATGTTTGACTATTCTCAAAGTTCTCTTTGCATCTTTATAAAAGAAATAGAAAATAAACAAATATAAAAATGAAGACATAAACTAAGTAGATTAACTTGAACAATAAGCTTTAATGAAAATTTAAAAATTGATTATCCTCAAAAATCCGTTATACACTAGTACCAAAACATATGACATAGCTGTATTAGGCAGACAGGTTGCTCCCTGATCATCTCATTCTCATCAAATAACTTCAAAATGGGTTCCTTTTTTATTTTTTTGGTAACTTGTAGCTTTTATTATTTCAGGTTGCATTTTATTTGTTTTATAACTGTTATATCACAGGTTGTTTGTTTTCCTCACTACTCTTGTCAATACCTTAAAATTCCCTCTTTCTCAAACATAACACGTTATTTTGTTGCTTTATCTTTTTTTTTCCCCCCCTCATCTCTGTGTTTCATATTTTACTTCTATAAGACCTGGTTGGATTATATTTAACCTATTTAAGGCATACCTACAGCCCACTGTAGCCTTTAGACTCCTTACTGAAACACACCCTAGGGCATGGCACTCTGGAACTAAATTAGATGATTTTTCTTTGGTTTAAAAGTTACAAGGCTGCAAATGGAGGTTGGATCCCATTGGAGAAAGCTTGTGAGTCTTGGAAATGATTCCTGCTAGGAGGGTGATACTCTGGGTCCTGGGGTGAGGATATGATACTGATGACCTCTGAAGCTCATACCTGCTCTCTCTCATTCTTTTTCTTTCAGAAAAGAATTTAAGACAATTTAAGTGTTGTCATTGTGCTCTGTTAAACAGGGAATGACTTTCAAGTGGTAGAGTGCACACACCTGAGAGAGGCAGTACTTAAAAGCAGAGTCATTCCAAATCTGATATATACATTTATTTCTTTGGAGCAGGAGCATGATAGTCTGCTATCGAAGTGGCAAAGCAAAAACTTGGAGAACCTCATTGAGCTACACAACAAAGCTCCAGTCTGGAATGATGATACTCAATCTTATGTTTTGAACTTCCACGGGAGAGTCACTCAGGCCTCAGTGAAGAACTTCCAGATTGTCCATGACAATGACCGTAAGAGTCTCTTGGAGAATTTGGGGGTTTGTGATTACAATATGGAAATCCCAGAGTATGTTGTGAGGTTTGGGAGGTGTAGGACACCCTTCCTGGAGAAGGGAGACAAAGTGGAAAAATGCTGTCCAGGGGGTATTGGGGATTTCTGATCTGGTAAGCAAATGATATGAGAATTCCCTTTTATTGGGGTGGGTGCAGGGGCTGCTGTCCACATCTACACCAAAAAAGGGGACAAATTCAAGCCCCTCAAAAGGAAAGAATAGGATTAACAAGGCACCATCCACCCTACCAAATAGTGGTTTGAGCCTTGGCTCTGGAAAAGAAGGTAACTTCAGCAACACAGACTCTCTAGAGACAAATTTCAAGGCCAATTTGGTAAGAAGGAATAGCTACACCAACCACATATATTTGGTGTGTCTAGCTGCTGGTTTGGTTTGTTTGTGCCTAAGTTTTGCTTCAATGTGAAATTGTTGGTCTCTGAGTCTGTCTTTTCTCCCCAGCTGACTACATTGTGATGCAGTTCGGTCGTGTAGCAGAAGATGTGTTCACTCTGGACTATAACTATCCTCTCTGTGCTCTCCAAGCCTTTGCTATTGGACTTTCCAGCTTTGATAGTAAATTGGCCTGTGAATGAGAGAGACGACAGGCTCGAGCCACGGAACTCCCTGCCATTCCTGTATCCTGCTGTCTGAGTTCCAGGTGGAGTGATGAGAAGCACACTGAGGAAGGAGGGGAACTGGAGGACAATTTCTGCAGGCTCAGCAGAAAGCAAATAGCCGGCCCAAGGGTGCTGTGGTAGCTGATACTAGGCTGTCTGGGAAGACTGTCCCAAGACGGAGCCTGCTTTGTATGTATTATGGAGGAACAAGGCATGTGCATAATGTTCTTACTTTCGGTATTGATCCCACTTTCAGAATCTTGAAACAGATGTTGCATTAGGGCAGGCAAAGAAATTTAGGTCACTATACCTTGTATCTTCAGTAGTGCCCCTGGAGTTGCTGCTCATCTTGCTCTCAGATCCTGAAGAGATTAATTCAGGAAAAGGAGGATAGTTATGGCATGTATTCTGTTTTATTCTATGTGCTTTTTATCTTGCTGTCTGTTACAACACTCAGAGAGAGAGAGAGAGAGAGAGAGAGAGGGAAGGGTCCAGCTTATGCCTCTGCAATTGCAGGTAGTTTTCAGTGAATAAAGAGCTGGAATTAGACAGTGATTTTAATAATCCACTTCTCTCTTACTGTGAAGAGCAGTTCTTTGTTAAGACCGATGGTCAAGTTTCCTTTCACTGTTCTAATTGCTTCATACCCTTTGACAATCTTTTTACCATATGAAAAAAAAGAATCAGAAGTCACATAGCCCCTTCCTAGTTGGTGATACCCAACTAAGTTATATGGTGATATCCACATATCCCTTCTTTTTGTTGTTCTTAAATATGTGAAAATTAGATTGAATAGATGATAGAATCTGATTGAATTTGGCTGAAAGTAGTATTGTAACAATTTACAGTACTGTTCCTGGAAAGCAGTTTTCTGACTAAATCTAGATTCTAAGCAGGCCAGATTTTTTTTTTAATTGTACATTGTAAAATTTGGCACATTTGTAGGAATAAGCTACTGGCTTTTTTTTTTTTTTTTTTTTTAATATGGGATTATCTGAAATCAAAGTCTATTGAAATATATTTTATGCAAGTATTTTTAATCTGAATATAGGAAGGAGAAACCTCTTTCCAAAAGAGGTTTCAAAGGCACCAGTAAGTTTAATAAATAAATAAATGAGCTGCATCCTGGGGCTCTGCAAAGTGTCCTTCTGCTGTTCCATATTTAATGCTGGATTGTACAGTATGGAGAATGCAGGACCTAACATGGAACATTTCTTGATTCAAGTGGCCTTGACTCATCAGAATGAATTGCTGCACTCTGTCGTATCAGCCTCTTAGGGCACATATCAGCTATATACTAAAATTTCATGACATTATGCATATCCATGATGATTGTGGAAAACTGTATCCCTCCACTGCACCGAAAGCAGGTGTTCTCCAACTATGCACATAGTCACCGTGAGAGTGCGTTGTACAGACCAACTCCGTCTTGCATTCCCGAAGGACAGATTTACTGGTTTGGGTCTCCCGAGTCCTCACAGCTTTCTCAAAATAATAGGAAATTGCAAGGACATTTTCTCATATTGCTGAGAAAAAGAAGTATTGATCATAGTTATCTGAAATTCTGTATCTAACTGTAAATTCTGGATTGTTGCTGAGAGCTCCATCTCTCTTAAGGTCCCCACTCTACATTACTTAGAGAGCTGTTGTTTTCAGAGGGGTCTCCTCAGCACAGCACTTGTCAAAGAGAAATTGAATCCTGGATAGCTTTTGTATTCCGTGCTCTTCAGCCTGGGAATAAGACCTGGCTGTGTTTTCCAGCTGTGCTCTGCTGACTTCTTGCCTGATAGCTCCTCACTCCCTTGGTCCTTGCAGAAAACCTAAGAAATTGATTCAAAGTATGCCTTGAACTGCTCAGTTGTTGGTTTGTCTTTTGACTTGGACTGTATTGAAGAAACTCCCTTCCATTAGTCTGGGGTCACCTGAACGTAGGATGCTCATTTTCCACTCAAGCCAATTTCCTGAGCAGGCTCTTGTACATCTCTTTACTCTTCCTTTCACCTAGGCCAGTCAACAATGGCTCTTCCAGCTATTTGTTGACTGCAGAATGATCCTAGCAGAGTCCCCCTGACCTCTAGGGTTTTCTGTCCAGTTATGCAGACTGATGAACTGCTTCAGTGCTCTTTGATCAGATACTGTTTTACATGAATTGTATTTATAACTTTTGTATCTTAATGAAAATAAACTAATTTATACATTTTAAAACTTTATTTCTAAAATACTTTTTGTAAGATTTTGCAGTCACTTGTGGGTGTTTATTTTTGATCCTCCTACTTCTACCTCAGTTTCTTCCTGATTTCCTGTTCATCTCTCTTCTTACTCCCTCTTTTCCTTTAAAAATCCAAACTCTCTCTTCCTTTGTAGTGTTTTTTACATGTATGAGAATGAATGTAAGATCTAATGCTTTCTCCCACCACCACCGCCATCACCACCACCACAAGGGGAAATGTGCTGTTTTTGATTCCTACCTGATTCCTTCCTTAGGTTACTTCCCTTCCCCATATTCTTAGTGCTTCTCCCAGCCTCCAGGTAGGGCTTTTGGAATTTTTTTAATGATTTTTACCTCCCCTTCTGAGAGCTTTGTGCATGCCAAGTACAGCACAGTATATTTCTGGAACAAGAACTGAACTAATGCAAGGCAAGAGGAACAACAAGCTGAAATGATTGTTTCTGATTTTCACTGGAAGATGTATGAACCTCACTGCAGGGAGATACAGTGGTTGCAACAATCAAATACTGACACAACTGTCTATGTGCACTTTGATGCAAGCTGTTCACCATCTCTTCTTCCAAACTCTTTCCATCTAAGTCAAAGTAGGATAGGCGGGAGGGAAAACTGTGCTTTCCCCTTAATAAAGCAATATTAATTGCCATTTATTTACCTTTGCATATAACTGTAAAATACAGGAAATTCTAAGAAGAGCTTAGAACAAGAAAAGAAGCATATTAGACTATTGTGTGAATTCTAAAGGCAGGTATATCAGACTACCACAGCTCATAGGCTCACAAACATCAAAAGTAATGAGTAATTTCTTGTTTGGGAACAGTCCCACAGTCACTGAAGTTTTGCTGCTTAATTTGGTAGTAGTAATAGCAGAGGTTTTGCTCTAAGTATAATAGAATTATTATGCAGACAATAAGAGTACTCTTCCACTTGCTGTTATTAATAACTTTATAAACCTCTCAGTTATAATTGAATTAGATCTCCTCACCATGTTAGAGAAGTCAAGCAAACCTTGCTCATCATTTACAGGCCAAGAGCTAAGAGTCTGTGCAAAGTTTGTCCCATGAAACAGAGCTACAGACAGGCTTCTTATGTCATACAGTCAGAAGTTCAAAACTTTTATCCATAGTGTCACATTGTCATCCTTAACTTTTTGCAACCCCTTCAAGTGAATCCCAGAAAGAAACTAAGATATCTATAAATGATCATTTTGTTGCTGCCTTGACCAGTGCAGACAACCTGGGTGTGAAAACAGCCTTTACAACTGTGAGGTACTAAGAAACAAAAGCCCTTCCATGTAGGAAGGCAGAGACCTTGTACCAGCTGCTATTCCTATCTCTTGAACTCACAGATTTAACCAAAATGTGTTAAGTTAAAGGGTATTGTAACCCTTACCTGCATTGGTACATTAACATTTATATATATGTGGATGGCTATATTCTAGAAGATGGAATTGATGGAAACATAAGGTAAATGAACAAACAAAGTGGACCATTGCACTCTACAACAAAACCACTTAAAATGCAGAAAAAAATAAAGGATTTTTTTTTTCTTAATGCTTGAGTTGAACCTTCTATTTATTAAAAGGCATGTTTTACTGTGAAAAGTGATTTGATTTTTAAAGGCTGCATATCAAAATCATTCATATAAATAAAGGGGTGAGGAGTAAGGCTTGATCAGCTTGCCCAGCTCCCTTCGCTTCCTGTTCCAAGCAGAATGGTTTGTGTCACCGTCACCACCAGAAAGGAGAGGAGGAAACTGAAGTACTCCCTTCTCTTGAGTGCATTTCCATCCACTGGGCTGCTGCAAAACATTTGTATGTTGATTCACAGGAAGGAATATGATTCAATTCCTTCGCTTCAGAACTGCGTTGATTCTGCAGGGGAATGAGAACATTAGTCACATTACCATCAGACCTGGCCTGGAGTTCACAAAGGGAGCAGATGTGATGAGAAATGAGCTACCTTTTACATCTAAACACTTTTTCCATAAAATAACATTTTAATAGGGGTTAATAGAAGCAGTAGCTGGAAGAGATCATTATGGGGCTTTATATAAAGAAAAATGGCTGAATAATTTCACTGAATCTATTAATTTCATTTTACTTATATTGTAATAAATTTTTTTCCTTAAGTTATACTCATAAAGTAATGGCATGGGATTACAAAGAGATAATTGTACTTAAAAAGATTACCAGGAGCAGTTACCTTCAACACTGCCAGCCTCAAAAAAAGGGCAATAAATAAATAAATAAATAAATAGGCCTTCCCAATCACAAGAAATATTTTTTGAAGAAGGTGACTTTTGAGGCTTTAGAATGCATTTAGGTCCTGTTTTCAGGCTTTGCTATGTAACTTGAAAGGGTTATGCACAATTTAGGTTTGGGTTTTGCTTACCAAAAGCTGAGATTTTTCTCAGTCCATTTCCTGAATAGAGTTCAAATAAAGAAAAATAATTTGGTAGTAACTCCGGCACAGGTAGTTATTTGCACCCTACAACCATCTGTGACAGTGTCACCTGCAGGAGACATGAAGAGGTTTGATTACTTTGCTATTTCAGCTGCACTGTGTCGAAAGCCCCTAATAGGAGGTATTTATATTTGCTGAATTTGCAGTTCTGCTAGGACTGTCTGCTTTTGTTCTTAGGGATGTGGGTTTCCACCTCAAGCGCAGCTCTGAACTTCATTGTATCAGCACTGCATCAGCATTGACCAGCATTCCTATGCTGGTCAAGTGTTTTTAATACAGATATGACTTGGAAAATAGATCATTTTTTGCTGCTTTATGTGTTTTTTGCTGGTCACATGGTTGGTCAACTCTGTAGTATGCACGCACGTATGAAGGTAGTAGGCTTTTTACCAGTATACCTTTTTCAGTTCATCATTATTCCTTGCCTGGTATTACCTGGGTTGGGACCCCTTGCACTACATGGCGCAAATCAATCAACCTTCCCTGCAATTCTCCTAAATTCATGTAGTGGGAAAAAAGACAACAGAGGCAGGAAGGCAAGGATGTATTGGGAAAGAATGGGGCAATGCTGAATCAGGATGATTCATTTTAACATAACAGCCTAAAAGTAGTTTTCTTTAGCTATCATAAAATGCAACGCGGATTTTGAAGTTATAATTTCTTAATCATAAAATGATTGTTGTGCACATTAAAATAAAATGGAGGACAGAGGCAGTGAAACGTACGTGCAGTTACCCTGCTCTAGGCAGAAATGGCTAAACTCCTTTGGCTTAATTTTGACTATGTTTTTGCTTTTTCAGACGTTTAGGATGATCTATTTCCAAGTGTGACACAGCAAAAGGAAAGGAATGCTGATAAAAATTTAACAGAAGGGCAGCAGAAGTGGTCATTGACTGACCAAAGGTGTAAGTGACTGCTGAGTAAGAGACCGAAGGAAAAAGTCTAGCAAGGGGCCTATAGTGGCCCTAGTGAAGACAGACTCTGCATCTGTTGCCTTTAAAAAAGAAGTGTTTTGGGGGGGACAATATCTGCAAATATCTGTGGAAAGACAGGATAAAGCCAGCCATCCAGGAACACAAGTAGGTGCCTCCATCTGGATGGCTGTGAGGAAGGCAGAGCAAGGAAGGAGCAGCAGACATGAGATGCGAGTTTAGCTGGGAACTGACGCTGTACGAATGGATAGGAAAAGGGCAACTTTGACACTGCAGACTTACGGATCAGAACTAGTTCAAAATAATGGGCGGGAGCCCATTACGGGAGGGAGGGGGACTGGCTCTTTTGGTGATAGTGCCAACTTTATGCCAGTTCTCAGGAGAGGGATGTGGAGCTGCAGCACATTGTCCAGGTAGTGACCGGTAAGGGGATGCACTTTACAGACAAAAACTGGGACGAGAAGGCATGGATGGAGCCAGAAGGAATGTGAGAAGCCCCACACTAAAACAGGGGTCAGTTTAAAGTCGATTACCTCCAAAAGTAACTGGAGAAAAAAAAAAAAAAAAGTGGGAAAGCCACTCCTTTGCTTTTAGGCGAGTCGTTTCCTTTCTGGGCTGTTCTTGGTCCAGCTGAACTGCTACTACCCGCTGGCGCCGCGCTGCTCGGTCGCGTTGGGCTCAGCCACGGCGGGCGCGAAGCCCGTCCCGCGCGGCCCGGCCGCGCTCTGGCGCCCGCCGA
>VWPW01025334.1:566639-589605 GCA_013389825.1 Crypturellus undulatus
CGCGGCCCCTGTGTCCCGCGCCCCGCGGGGCTCCCGCCCGTGTCCCGCGGCAGCGGAGCAGCGGGCACGCGGGAGCCTTTCCCGCCGCGGGAAGCCCGCACTCGCGGCCGCTCCGCTCCGCGCCGCCCCGCTTTCCAGAGGCTTCCCGGGGCTCCGCCGCCAGGCCCGTCCCGTCCCGTCCCCTCCCCCGTTTCCCTTGCGGACGCCTGGAGTTTCCTTCCTGCGCTCCCTTGTTTGCGGGGCAGCGCCTTCCCGGCGCGCTCTTCCGGCCATTGCCCGGCTCCGCTCCTGGCCGCCCGCACACGCCCCGGCCCCGCGGGCGCTGCTCCCGGACCCGTTTTGTTCCCGGCGCTGCTGCCGCCGCGGCCTCTCTCGCGCTGCCCCCTCCCCAGCCTCCACGTGAGACGGCAGTGCCCTCCCTCGGCCGCGTTCATCTCATACCAACTCTCATTCCTCGCATTCCTCGCTTGCTCCTTTCAAACTCCAGGAGGAAATAATAATAATAATAACAACAAAACTTTCCTTTCCTCCCCCCGCAAACTGCAGCGCGGCCGCCCGCGCCGCCGTCCCGCCGCCTCCCGCCCCACAGGTGAGTGGGTCCCGGCCCCGCGAGGGGCGCCGCTTTGGGCAACTTTTCTCCTCGCCCCGGCCCTCCCCCTGCTCCCGGCGCCGCGGGCTCGGGGGTGGGATCCGGCGGGGCAGGAGGGAGGCCGGCGCGCAGTAACCACCCTCCTCTCTGCCCCTCTAGGCAGCGCGTCCTGGAGCGCAAGGAGGATTTGAAGCCGCTCCCCGCCGCCCCCGCGGAGCGACCGCCGCTCTCCGCTCGCTCAGGTCGGGACGCGCCGCGCCGCTTCCCGGGGGCTGTCGCGGGGCGAGGAGGAGGGAAGGGAAGGGAAGGGAAGGCGCGAGGAAAGCTGTGCCGCCCGCAGCGCAGGGAAGGCGCTGAGGTACAAAGGAAGCGACCGGGAAGGTCTCCATGGAGGTGACTGGCCGCTTCCACCATTCCCTTCGGGACACTGGGAACTCGTCAGCTCGCTGTAGCAAGAGCAAATCCCGAGTAGTTCCAGTGGGGAAGAGGAGATTCCTGTGCCTTTTACGGCGATGTGTTTTTGGGGAGAGGCGATCAGGACACTCGATAAAAAGTTCTGGAGGATGTTGGTGGGGGAAACAAAAGCCCGTCCATGAGAAAGCATTTTTTCTTTTTAATGTAGTGACCAAAAAAAAAAAAAAAAAAAAAAGAAACCCAAACTTTTCCTACACAGCTTATTCAGAAGTTAGATCTGTTGAAATCTGGTGGCATGCCTCGGGAAGAGATTTTTGTTTAAAACGAAGCAAACAAAAGGCTTCACCAACTTATCTCTTGTCTCATGCAGATAATTCCCCTTAAACAACTCTGTGCCGTGATACTGGAGACGGCGCTTTTTTTTTTTTTCTCCTCTTTTTTCTTTCAGGAGCCGGGGGGAGGGATGTAACTTAAAGAGGAAAAAAAAGATTTACTTTGGTAAAGTTCTTTATGATGTTATACTTTAAAAAAAAAGTAAAAAAAAAAAAAAAAAAACTCTTTGTTTTGCCTTCATTTTAANAAAAAAAAAAAAAAAACCTCTTTGTTTTGCTCTCATTTAAGCCGAAATTACATTTCAAACTTCAAGATACTCCACAAATAAATGACACGGTACTTTTCAGACATAGGAGAATAAATGGGAGAGAGGGAGAAAATTAGACCTTTTTTTTTTTTTTCTCTTTCTAGTTTCCTACCACTCAGAACAGATCGACTTCCCGTGGAAAAAAAAAAAAAAGAAAAAAGAAAAAAAAGATGTTTTTTTTTTTCCCCCTTCGAATTACCCTGTGTGTGTACGAGCTGAGGGGAGTATTTATTCACCTGCCTTGTCCATCTATGTACATGTTGGAGAATTTGTAGCTCCTGCCTCTAAAGAGGGCAGCAGAACGGGGCATAGAGCAGGGCAGAGAGAAAGAACAAGGGGCAAAACGGAGTCTGAAACAGGGGTTAGGGCCTGGTTAAAGCTGCTCTACGACCAAAAGACTTTTGCGACAAAAAAGACCTTTTGGTCGCGATAGCTTTTTCTCACGACAGAGGAGAGCCCGGCTGGGCTGTGCGTAATGAATGCGGAGGGGTTTCCCTGTAGGAGCTCTGGGATGCTGGGGAGGGCTTGGTGATTCTCTTGGGAAGTTCAGCTCTGAGGCGAGATTAAAGGCACCAAGCCAGGGGGCGCGGAGGCGCTTTAAGGGCTTTTCCAAAATCCCGGTCTGGATTTTTCAGTCAAACTCGAGTGTGTGACAAGTCTGTAATCTTCGAATACAAGTTGGAGCTCGTTGGAGGTGATTGGAGGTGATTTCTGCAAGAATCGATGTGCAGGAGAATTCCTCTTGGTGATAAGTGTTAGCAGTTTTCCCACTCTCTTGGCTTCCTTGTACTCTTTCAGATTTTATTGTCAGTTTTAGAGTATTTTAAGTTATTACTGTGGCATATACTTTAATATTCATATAGCATGGAAATTCTGTGAAGAAACTGCATGAGTTTTTCGACTAAGTTCTGAAAAGAAGAAGGGTTCAATGGCACAGAGTCTTGCTTGTGTTTAAAACAAACTTGCGTTCTTGTTCTTTCAGTCAGGTGTTTTACAGAACTTGCACAGTAGGTAGGGTTATGAGAAGGCTGTTGGAAACTACAGTCTCCAGGAGCCCCAGCCTGAGATTATTGCTGTTTGGAAGGATGCTATGTTGTCTTAGCAGTCTTCCTTCCTCAGTAATATGTGGGTTATTTCCTTTTTTTTTTTTTTTTTTTCTCCATGACATTGGAGTTAAAGAAGTGGGTGAACAAGTGTTTTAGAGTAGTACTGCTGAAGAAAGAAGTTGTCCACACAGCCCCCAGTTGTGTGTTTCTATCCTGGTGGAACTTTTTTTCTTGGCCACTGGAGTGTATTTGCACTTTCAGTTGTCAACCCAGGATGCTCCCAAGGGAAGGAGCTGATCCTGATGAAAAATAACCTTTATCAAGTTAGTTTTCAGCCAGATCTGTTCCACAGGCCAGTTACACTAACATCTATGTGACCATATGGTTATGTGGATGATGAGGCACAGTGACTGCAGCTGAGCAGTAGGGAAGATCAGGGCTATTTCCATCTTATACCAGGTCTTTGGGAAAGCTGTGCCCTGCACTACGCCTGTCTGTAGTCACTTCTGCGGTAGTCACATGATTTTCAGTCTTACTTGGCCACTGGCCGGTGTCTTAGGAAAGCGACAATCCAGTGTTGCTTGTCCCTCTCCACACACACACCTTTTTTTTTCTGTAAAGATCTATCACACCATGCCTACAGCTCAGTCTGTTTTTTGTTTGTTTGTTTGTTTCCCCCCAGGTACCCCATAGCAGATCTTCCATTAATTATCATAGGTGGCTTTTCTGTAGCCCGGTATTATCAAGAAAGATTACCTGACATTCAGACCAATTCAGACAGATTCTGCTGCAACAGTTTTTGTCTTGGTGCACTTCTTTGGAATAATGGCTGCTTCTTTGCTTCTCTTTTTTTTCTTTGTTCTTGTTTTTCTCTTCTCTTGCTCTCTTTTTATTTTTCTCTTCTGCTCCTTTTCTGCTCTTTTGACCTTTTTTTTAATTTTATTTTTCTTTTTGGGGGGTGATGGTATTTGCACTTTCTAACTTGTTACAGACTACTCATCAGTGTTTTTAAAAATTTTCAACATCTGCCATTCAGGCCTAATGATTGCTGTGCTACTTCTTCTGAACTTTCTTTCTTTTGTCCATTGTCCTTTTATAGAAGGAGATGTGATATTCCACACGTTGGAGGTGATTCATATGTCTTTGTTGTATGGAGTGCTTGCTGAGGAAAGGCAAACAAAAGTTGCATCCAAGTGTTTGCTTTGTAAACTGCTCTTTCAGTTATTGTCTCTCTTGCATATTTTGCGTCCGTTTCTGACTGAAGTTTTTCTTCACTTGATTTACCTTTGGTTTTGTTTTAATGTTTCTTCAGTATCTTGGCTTTACTTTTTCCAGATAATCTTATTCTGGGATATTTTTTCCCCTTGTCTTTTTTTTTTTTTTTTTTGAACTGTTTGAATCCCCTTGAAGTGTCTCTGTGCACTGGAGTTTGTAGTCTTCATTCTGTCTCATCTGCAGATTTCATTAGCATGCCTGTTTCCAGTCTTTTAGACCATTAATTAATAAAACTGGACTAGCACAGATTCCTGCAACAAACCAGCAGACATCCATATTAAAGGTGGTTACATGAGTATATGTCATTACTCTTACTTTTGAAGCCATTAGTTAATTTACTGATCATATAAGCAATACTCTCCAAGTAATTTAAATCATCAGCTGTGATTTGCTTGGAGAGTAGCAAATGCAATACTAAGTGTAAACCTGTGCCATCATTCACCGTATTTCTTTCACTCTCCAGCTTTATAATAATCCTGTCCTCCTTTTGAAAAACAGTCGAGTTTATCAAGATTTACGCTATCGTTTATAATAAAATCAACTACGTACTGTTCATGATGCTCTCCTCTCCCTCTTCCCTGTTTCTGCATTATGCCCATTATGCCCATGTTAAACCAATACCAAACACATCACTTTCTGCAGCCGTTATCTGGGAAAGAGCTTTACAGAAACCAGGGATGTGCTTGCATGGAGCTCTGAGGTTACAGGATCTGAGACTACCTGGTGAGAGGGTTGGTGTTTCTCTCTCAGTTTGTTTTTGTTGTGTTTTGCTCCTGCCCCGGGCTCCTCCTCTTTCTGGAGATGATGATGCGGTCAGTTCCCTTTGTTTTTACACCATATGAATTAGAGGTTTTCCTGGTCGGGTGGGGCAGCTTTTCCTGGTGCCACCGGCTGACTCACTGGCTCTGTTTTCTGTTAGAGTTTTATAGTTATCTTGATTGTATCTCAGAATACGATTGCCAGTAGCTAGGTGTTTTACTTCGCTGTGCTTCCGAGACATGAGTGTGAGTGACTTTCAGAGCCTGGGTACAAATTTTGCAACTTGTGCTTTGCTATTGCTAAAGAGAAAATAAATTGCCTTCGTCCTCAGAGTGCGTCCTTTCAAACAGTATGGTAACCATTAATGGCCAATGTTCAGACAAAGTTTAATCTATTATAACCAGAACTGCTGTGTTTTAACCAAAGGAGAAGTCAGGGGAGCACTGAGTATCCATTAACTGAGATAGGAAAGCGCAAATATAGGATGATTTACTGATAGGTAAGTCCATCTTATCTGACCATACCTCTCTTGAACAGGTCCCTGAAGTAAAACTCACTGATATCGGAGCAGCAGGATTTAAAGAGGTTCTCAGAGTGGCAAAGGTAGGGGAAGGGGAGGAAGAGACCTATAAAGGAGGTTTGCATAAGAGGACTTTCTCCTCACCTAGCACTTTTTACTTCATCTTAATAATTAAAAAAGCAAGTTATTTCCCCTCTTCCAGTCATGTGTGAAACATCTACACAAATAGAATAAAATATCTGCTGAGAACAAGGAAAATTGCCATATTGAATACATCAAGTAAGCTAACTGCGAAAATAAAAGCAGCAGCATCTTTTTCTTTCTGCTATTTGTTTTTGGTCACAGCTCTTAGTTGTCAGAACGTGCTCTAAAAAGTGGAGCCGAGTCTTTGCTGGTGGTGTCCCTTTAAGCATCTAGTTGTGCTTGGCGGGCTGCCCTTGTTCCCCTGTAGATTAATCCCCCAGAAGGTATATAACCTGCTGACCTTCCTGGGGAGAAGGGCCGGGAAGGGCAAAGAGATAGATTAGAAGGTTTGAGCTTTCCTGTCATATCTAGAGGTAAGTTTAACTTGTGTTTTTCGTTTTTTTGCTTTGTCTTTTTTGTCCTCTTTTTCTGCTTAGTGCTTGCAGTTTGAGCGCTGGGACCATAGTTACAGGTGCTCATGGTATTTGCTTGCTTTCCATGAAATCTGTAGATAGCTGCTTGGAAATAACAATATATTTGTTGTTGCAATTCAAAGGGAAGAGTTCTGACCTCAGAATTACACTAGTATGACTTAAGGACTCACTTAAGGACTCTCCCACTGTCAGCTGGTGGGAGAACTGTCTAAAATGGCTGGAATTTGTTCATCTGCTGGGAAGATTCAGAGTCTGTTACAGAAGAACAAATTTGGTCGTCTTTCCTGAGTGGCAGCCTTTAAGGAGTGATCTTTTGAGCTGTCGGTGGTGAATGTTTGCTTGCTGTGTGGTCCAGGTGGGAGCATGTGCACCCCAGCTCTGCTGTGAGGTGGCTTCGGAGTCACTGGAGAGCTTGGTAGCTGCTTCAGAGACACTGGAGAGTAGGGATCCTTTGTGGGGCCTCTAGGTTGTATGGTTATTCCTTACTTTTAGGCATTGGCTAATGAGAATTGCCAAACACCTTTAACTTCCACTTAACTCCTACTAGTATCATGGCATGTGCTGAATGGGTTCAAGACTGCTAACTCAGGTTCAGCTATTGCTCTTGTTGAAGGCTCGTTGTTTTGGAGCTGAGCATTTTCATTGCTTTGGATGAGATTTGAGTAGGGATCAACATCTGTCTTATGCCTGAATTCATGTGAAATTTTGCCTTTGGTGTCATGAGAACATAAGTATGTCACAATCTTTTTAGGACAGTTTACGACAGTTTTTTTTTGGGATATCTGCCCTTATGTCCTAGACAAGAGGGATGAGAGGCATGAAGAGAAGGGATGAATGGGGAAAGCACTTAATGCCCTCACCTTTTGTAATGTTTAAATTGTGAGTCCTCCGGTTTTGGAACACTTGATAGATTCAAAAGATTTGAAGTTTCCAGAAAATAATAAACTTAAATCCTAAGAAAACTGAATCCTTTTGAAGTTAAAGCACCTGCATTTGTAAACTGCTTTAAAAGTATTTTTTTTTTCCTTGTCTGGAAATATTTGATTGAATTTTACTTTGTTTGCTTGCTTGCTTGCTTATGCTGTAGTTTTTCATAGGTCTAATGGAGGATGAGTCTGGCAATTAAGATTTTCAGAGAACTGACTTACAGTAAATTTAGGAGTAAAACGTTTTTAGGTTCCTGTTAGAAGCTCCCTATCCTTCAATATTAAGGTAAAAATCACGCTTTGGTAAAATGTTAAACATTATTTATTTCTACCTTAAGTTTGATTTGGTAAGACCTGAATCATTTAAATCAGTCTGTACATTTACCTGTACCCAGAGTCAGTCCTACTTTAAACATGTTAGTTTACACTATTTATTGATGATTCTGTAATGGAAAATGACTGTGATTGTTGAACTTCCCGGGTAATTCCTTCCCAGCCAGCTCCATAGGCTTGTATGGCTGCTAGTACAAGGCTGGCTCTCCTTCTCCACACTAGCACAACCTCCTGCTGTTTGGGCGGCTGCGAAACACGGGTCTTGGGAGGGCAGGGAGGATGGGAACTCCGGGAATGGCTCCCTCATGGGAGGTAACGGTGCCTTCCCAGGAGCCGCACCGCTCCCCTGAGGGCCCGGCGTTTGCTGGCGCCGTCGCCCCAGCTGCCCTTGCCAGCTGCTTTTCGCTCCCCGTTGAGCGGTAGGTTGCCCAGTAGTGGTTTTGCAGGTCCCTCGCCGGTGACCTTGTAACACAGTTCCCCAGCACGGGCTCTCTGCGGGGGTCCATGGCTCTGTGCAACCTCCACCCCTGTCCCCGTGGCTGGTGGGAGCAGCGCCGGCCTCCGGGGCAGGCGGCCGTCCCCTTGCGTGGCCCGCAGGGTGCTGGGCTGTGCTGAGGCGCCCGCGGGTGCAGCGCCGCAGAGGGGATGGCACGCAAGGCCGCGCACAGCCTCAGCTCATCACATCCTGTTCAACTGCATCATCCAGGGCTGCTCCCACAGCAGTTCTCGTCTCTCATTGCTTTGATTTATATCGTTGTGCTGGACACTACATCCTCTCTCCGTTTCAGCCAGAGCTCTACCGCTGTGGTAATTTGAAAGCGTTGTTTTGCTTGCTCAGGAAGTCAGGTGCCTTTGGAAGAGCAGCTGCTGCGGGCGGTTTCGGTGTGCCGAGCGAACCGAGCTGCACGCTGTGGGAAACATTTGCCGGAGCCCTGGCACGGCACGCAATCGATGTGATCTGGAGCTGGCCGTGCCCCTTCCTCTGTAAACTGGTTTTATTCAGTGCTTAGAATGAGGCAAGGATCCCCGAGCACGATCTGTAGATGCAGTGCAACAATTGCATCACCCTGCCTGATACACACAGGGATGCTCAGCTCTCCTTTCTTTGCCTGCTGTGGTGCTGCTGCCTGTTAGAGTTTTTGCCTTTCCTCTACCACATAACACCTACACCACTAGACTAGTTTTACACAGAGGCTTCAGCAGCAAATCTCTGGTGTCCTGGACAGGGATGTTCTTAGGAAATAGCCAGCATTGCACAGGGATTGCAGGAGGCCTAGGGTGAAAGTTGGGATTGTAACACTTGGATAAGTTGTTACAGAAGAAGCGAAGCCCTCCGAGGTGTTCCTGATCCTCTCCAACATCACTGTGATCTCTGACAGACCAGAGTGGGTCTAGCCTTAGACTGATTTAATGATCAGAGTGCAGATCCTGAGGAGCCCGAGTGACTGCTTGCCAGGTAATGACCCTTCCTTCTCTCTTGCAATCTTTGAGCTCCTTCTCCTTGGAGCTACCCATCTGCCGATTGCTCTTTCATCTTTCAGAGGGACTGAGCTATTTTTGTAGTGTCCTGTAGAGTTCCCCTGCCCGTTTCTGCTGCTAGGCTTCAGTACTGCGTGCCGCTGTACCTTAACTAGTAGCTCTTTTCAAACTGTTAGTTTTCTTCTCAAACTGTTAGTTTTCTGAAATCAATCTCCTTGTGTTACTACACTACATTGTGAAAATACACATGTTTGTTAGTGTATTCTTCATGGAAGTAACTGGTTCTTGCTGTTTCCAGGTTTTCTTATTGCTATAACTACCTCTCTGAAGCTATAGTTTGAGCAGTAGGGCATCTCTTCTGTTTGGCCTCATTCTGTTTTGAAGTTGTCTACTCGACCACTTATGTTGGTGGTCAGACATAAAAATGCTGTGATTCAGGTCCTCTGTAGTAGCAGTACTTGGCTCATGTTACTAAGACAGCAGGTACTAGAACTGTGCATTTTCTGTTTGCATTACAGTAACACCAAGGAATACCTGTAACAAGAAGCAGTCCCTGTCCCTAGACCTTGCAATGCTGTTAAATGAGACAAGGAATGAGGTGAGGAAGAGAGGTCCCCTGTCGAGGGAAGTGACTGGCTCAGAGTGAAGCCCACTCAGGGCCAAGAGCCGGACCATGTTGTCAAGCTCCCCTGACAACATTGCTGCACTGGGAAGCGCTTCTGCCCCAGGGGGTCAATAGGGGCCTCCTTGCTTAGTGCATCCTGCTCCGTACTGATTCCAGGAGGGAAAGGCAGTGGACATGGTGGGGGAGGGGAGAGCCTTTTGGACAGAGCAGCTCTAAGAAAACGGAGCAAATGGAGACAGCTGGCTGTAGATTTTTCAGACCCTCAGGAAAGTACGAATCTGTGTGGAGCAGCTGACACACACGCTTAGGAGGGAGCTGTTACCAAGAGCAGCAAGTGTGGGACTGACATTAGAAAGCAGATGTGTCAGTCTGTAGAGCCTGTTAAAGATGCACTGCCCTCCCCATCAGTGAGTCCTCTGCTGAAGGGCTCTTGGCAGCTGCTTAGCCCTGCGAGGTCCCTGAGCCTTAGTGAGAGGCCATGTGCGAGAACTGGAAATTATCAGTACAAGAACAATTCAACCAAAACTGCTGTTGCTGAAAGATTGTGCTGTTATTCGTGGTTTTCCTGTCCCATAACCCAAAAGACTGCTCTGAGTGCTTCGAATTAGAGATGAGCCATGGCATAAAGAAGTTTGGGGACCAAGAATGTTTGAACGGAGGGAAACACAGCGAGAAATTGGAGATGTGGTGGTGAGGAGGTGGAGTTGTTGTGTGGGGCTGGTTTCTTTGGTTCTTGTAGACAGGATATGACCGGAATCCACAAAGAAGGTGATTAATCATCTCTGAGCAAAGTAATAAAGAATGGGGTTGGGGTCAGAATAAAGTTTACTGTAAGTACAAATCCAGAAATCAAAGAGCTAAGAAAAAAAATGTGAAGGGTTAAAAATGAGGGAATCTCAAGAGGGACTCTAGCCTGGAAACTAGCAAAGTTTGCCATTAGGAGAGCGCATCAGCAGTGTCAGAGGTTGCTGTCCAGAAGAAATGTGAGTAGTCTGAGCATTCATACTTAGGTGAGTCTGCTCAGGAAGAGGAAAGTCTATTTACTGAGAAGCTGCCTTTCAGAATCAGATTCTTCCCACATCCAAAAACTTTGCATTTACAGACTTTGAACAAGAAGGAATGGGAAAAAAATTACAAAACTAAAATACCGTATGAAAATAGAGCTCAATAAGACACCATTAAAGGTATCGTATTTATATAGTTATTGAATGGGAAAATAAAAACAAATCGAAAGCTAGATACTAAAAAGTAGGTAAACATCCATTAATATTATTTAAACCTTTCATATTAACAGTAAAAACCATATAAATATTCTAATTCTGACCAGACTCTTTTTCTGATGAAAAGTGATTCTATTGTTTTTTTTTTTTTTTCTTTTCTTACCTTACTACTAAACCCTTTTATCATACAGTTTGCCTCCTGCTTCTCTATAGTTTGCTTTGCTTGGTTTAATAAATGGCTACTTTGGCCGGTTCCAAATTTTGTTCAACAATCTTGGTCACTAACGGCCTGAACTGTTCAGTGAAAGAGAACTACAGACCCAGACAGCATCTGTCCAAATCTAGCCATACTAATGTTTCTTATTTCTGATCTGGGTGGCAGTGCACATGGAGCATACTATTGGAACAAAATTATTTAAGAAAACCGCACAGATCTTTTAAGCTCTTAACATGAAACAGTCCTATAAAGCCCCTGCACCTTGCTGAATGAGAGGTCTTCATGGTCATTTTGGTCTGTGGCCTTTCTTCTTAAACTGGCAGAATAAGGCTGATTAGTATTCGTATACTGGTGATTTTTGATATTTTAGACAGAAATGATTAAATATTTGTCTAATTTTATAATCTGCCCAATTCCGCTTCCCTCACCATCAGTCAGAAATAGCTGTACTTCCAAGAAGGGAGAGCAGAATCAGGCTCCAAGCAATAGAGAAAATATAGAATGGGCCATGACAGCACATATTGTTACCTACTGACCTAGGTGTAGCTTGGGCTGCGTCTAATATTTCTGGTCTAGAAGTGAAAGTGAGAAGCAGCATTAAAAAAAAAAAAAAAAAAAAAAAAGGTATCTAGACACTTCTCCCTTGGTTTAGATCAGTGTGAGAAAAGGCTCAGGTATTTCTATATTGCTCTGTGGATTCTCCTGAGTATTGAAATAACTTCAGCTGAAGCCAGTGCAGCTTTTCTCTTGCATTTGGAGAAAAGAGTCCTGGGAGCTGACAGGGTGTCCTCCATACAGCATGTGTTTCCTTCTCTGCTTGTTTTGGAGCTTGGACCAGAAGGGACCTAGAGCTTCCCATCACTGAAGATGACTGGCCCAGAACTGTAGCCTCACAAACATGAGATGATCAGGCAGCAACTTGTAGAGCATGGATGCAGAGGCAAAAAGAAAAGTTATGCATCTGATGTATTTGTTCATTTTGTAGCACATCTTGCTCAAACTGCCTGCAGCGGCACTGAGATGAAAGTAACTTGTTTCAAATTTACTGCAGTGCTGAAAGTGTATAGCATTGGGTCAAGAGAGTTAAAATAGTGCAACGTAGGGATCGAAATGGACTGATGGATGGTGGCAGACCATGCTAGTGGTTCTTGTATTCCAAACATCCTAGCAGGGGGGAATAAGTTGTATACCAGGTTTTCTGGATTTCCATCTCAACCCCTTGTAAATATCTTGCATCATGATGTGAGGAATATACTGCATACAGAAATTTATTGTACAAACATCTTATGTTATCCTACTTGTTTCCCGAGCTTATGGAGATGTAAAATAGCTATTTGCTGTTATCTAAAGTTGTTAGAGAGCGGTAAAACTGTCTGAGAACCACTGTTGTCAACATTTTACAACGTTTTACTGTTTCATCTCTTGAAAAGGTTTGGATTGTGTAAGCCCAGAATTTTGGAAAATGTGAAGTTGATTGAATGCTTTGTCTTACCAGATGGGGCTTGGCGTAACTGCACTAATTTTATTCCAGCTAGTTTTCCATGTAGATCATGTCCAGTCTTCTCCCCTCTGTGTCCTGCTTATCGTCATCACTGTGATACTTCTGAGCCAGTCTGCCTTGATATGAGGCTCTTGCTGATTCTCTTGTTCTTGCAAAAATATTCATATTGACATTGCATTGTTACTCAGCAATGCAGAGAAATTTTGAGGTCTCTTACTTTTTTTTTTCACTAGGTTGGGTGTTGGTTTGTGAGCCTTCTTTGTGGTTCAGATAATAAAACTAATAGAAAGATTTTGAGGCAGGGGAATGGTTGAGGTCTGTTAGAGGACATTTGTCTATGTGATTGGCTGGAAGCATTCCTATGGGCCAGAAGCATTTGCTGAACCACAGTTTTAGCAGCTCCAGTTAATGGCTTCTGTCTTATTGCAGGCTTATTTATATAGCAGTTTTCAAGAGCTAGCTGCTGCATATTTAGTTTCAAGGAGAAACAAGTTTTTACTCCTGCCACTGGCAATCTAATAGCCCAAGATCTGCAAAGGGGCAGAGAGCCCCAGAGAACTGTGAAATTTGTTCTGAAGATGAGTGGTATAAACAAACAACCTAAGATAAGCACCCAGGATTCCTGATGTGCAACCCAGGGCCGTTATCCTTTAACTCATGGAGACTTCTGCCCCTGCCAGCCTATAATGTGCAGATTTGGGAGACTTTCCATTAAATTGCCTGGCTCGGGGAATTGCTCTTTTAAATTGTGGCTGATGATTAAGAAGCAGAAATGTCAGTGTTAAAAATGACACTGACCACTAACTCCAGTCCAGTGAAACAGTATCTAAGAAAATTTGAACCTCTGTGCTCAGTGATGACTAGGTAATTCATCACAGCTTTATTTTGTATGGTGTCGTTCACCCAGACTGAACCCCTGCATGCTTGCATGTTTCAGAAAGTTAAATGACATTACAAAAGTAATGCAGTGACAGCAGAGGGGAAAGGAAAGTGAGAGAAAAAGGTTTTTGAAGGGAATTGGAAAGCAGTGAGCCAAAAAGATACAGAAGCAAACTCTTCACCAGGAGGATGTGGAGAAGAGGCTTTTATCTCAACAGTAATGAAATGAAGCACATGGTTGAGTTACCATTTAAAGTAAAATTGGGGCAAACTGTGTTTGCTGAAGCCTTGATGAAAGAACTTAAAAACTCACATGAGTGAGGAGCATATATATCTAGTTGCTATGCCAAGCTGGTTGACCTCTTCTGTTCTAGTTATTCAGTTGTATGTTTGAAATTTTAGGATAGAGCAGAGGGATTGTGCCTGTTCACACCGAATGCTGCCTTCGGTAAAACCGGTCTGTTAGCTGAAGTGTTTCTCTCTTGGGAAGCCCAATTCATGCATGCATGGGCTTCTCCGCTTGCTAGATTTTTCTGTCCTTTAGCATCTCCTCTGTTTTCCCAGAGCAGGATTTCTAACCAAAAGATTGGATGTGTTTGTTGTTGCAGATTCTGAGTCCGCTTCTCCACGTGGCACCTTGGAGTTTCTAGCTGGCACCATTACCTCCAACGAGTGGAGTTCTCCCACCTCCCCTGAGGGGAGCAACGACTCGGGGGGCAGCGAGGCCTTGGACAAACCCATTGACAATGACGCCGAAGGTGTGTGGAGCCCGGACATTGAGCAGAGCTTCCAGGAAGCGCTAGCCATCTACCCGCCATGCGGACGGCGGAAGATTATCTTGTCGGACGAAGGCAAGATGTATGGTAAGAAGAAAGGCAGGTCCCTCCCAGCGCCTCAGGCGACTTGTCCTGCTCAAGCCATTTGCCTTGTACCAAACGATGTCCTGAACTACTTCCTCTCGGGCTATCCCGACTAGAAGCAGTCGGTGGCGTTAAGTTTAGGAAAGTCAGTGAAGATTTTAATTAGCTCAAGATTTTAAACTTCTCTTTCCTAACAGAAATAGATATTCCCCAAACAAAAAACACTAAGTTAAAAGAGTGTCTATTTCAGAGTGGAACCAAGAAGGCAGATCCCAGGGCTGGGTGTGCTGCTGAGCTAAGGTTTGGATAATTACACTATAACAGCCCATGTGAATAAATACGTCTCTTAAGGTATCTCCTACATCTCCCACTGCCTTCCCTAACTTTCTTGTTATGCTAACTGGTAAAGGATGGTGTGTGTGATGCTCACAGGCTGAGCTTCTGAACCACTTAATGGCCCTGCTGGTGTTGTACAAGCACAGATAGTTCTTTAGGTACCTACACTTAAAGGAACAAGTCTCAGCAGAAACCAGACCACTCTGGCTGCTCTCTTTCACTCTGGTTTGCCTTCGTACAGCACTGCCATGAATGTCTGTCACCTGTGAGCTGTTCTCAGCTACCATGCCACTTAGTCCTGAAAGCAGAGATATACTGGCCTGCTGCTGCAGCAGAGCAAATTTCTAGGTGATAGAGGTGATTTTTGATCCATTCCACAGTTGCTAAAATTTCTCTCTTGATGTAGTCTACGAAGAGCAGCTCTGGCCTGGATTGTTTAGTTGGCAAGGATTTTACAGGTACTTGAGTGACTCTAAAGCAGAAGTTGAGAGTTTACAATCTTTGGGCAAAAGCCCAATGTTAAAACTGTTTCTCATTGCACTTGGAATAACCTCGTGGAAAACAATCCTCTACTGCACTGCATATTCACGATTTTTTTTTTCTTATCTTACAATTTCTTGAATCTATGTGTGTCTGCAGGCCCCACTATGGGAGCAACGTACCCTGAAGCTTTCTGTGCAGCATTTTGCGCATCATTTGCAGGCTTCTGTCCAGCCTTCAGGTCATTGTTCCCTCATCTAGGAATAGATTGCTATAGATTGCTATGGTGGCTTGGGTGGAGTCTTGTTTACAAGGTCTTGTCTGTACCCTTTGGTTTAAGTAGGTGCATGCTCATAATTATATGGAAATAGGGAACATCTTCAGTGCAGAGTTTAGTTAGGTTCTTTCCCTAGATTTTCTCACCCACACAAATGCAACTACTGATCTAAATTTTGTGGTAGTTTTGGTTTGGGCTAGCTGCCTTGGCTATGGCTGTAAACTTGAAACTAAATTACGCTTTATATAGGCTGATAACTCGGTTATTTTGCAGGCAGATGAGAAACTAAGTTACTGGAATATTTATAATCTTCGGGAATCTTCCCATAGTTCTTTCTGAGTCTGTGTTCTTCTGTAATCCAAGCTGAATTAACTGTTGACTGGTTTAAGGCATTTGGTGACATGGTTTCAGCCTTTCTTTTCCTCCAAAATCCCCTTTTCTGCCCTCTTCTACCCCACCTAGGACTCTTCTTGCACTGAGTTCCCCTAAAGTGCAAACTTAGGGGAAAACCCATCTTTTTGGTTGCATTAGCAACACTTTAGGCTGTGATTGCTCCAGTTTATGAGCCCCCAGGACCAGAGTTGTGTTCTCCCACAGCAGAGACTCCAAGTGAGCTCATCATACCAGGGGCCTCAAAGCCATGGGATGTGTTCCCTTTCCAAGCAATCTGAGTGTGAATGGCAGCAGTAATGACTTGATATGGGTCAAGGGTACCACACAGCAAGTGGCAGTAGAAGTCCTGCCCACCTCAGCTTGCATCTTATCATTTAAATATAACTATAAAAACAGTTGGACTGACACAGTGGGAGAAATGGCATTTTGCACCATGGGGAACGAGGAAGGGAGAAGGCAGCAATATCTTGAACGATTACAGAGTTACACTTCTGCGTTGAGCACGATCACCCTAAGACCAGGCAGCATTCTGATGTAGGTATCGATTCCTGCTCTGTGTTGGTACAAATATTTTTATAACTGTGCTGTGGAACAGACCAGGAAATGGATCTGGCCTAAAACGAACATGGCCAGAAATGGAGAGAAAGGGTAGTTTGGATCTGTGATAAGTTTCACTATCTTGCTGCACAACTGCTTGGACTTGCACTCAGGAGAGAGATGATGGAGATGGGAGTGAGCAGCCATGGTTGAGATGAGGGTAGGACTACTGCTTTTAGAAGCAATACTTGCTTAGAAGTGTTGGACAACTGAAATCTTCCTTGAAAATGAACGCTGTGGTTTGTCAGGGTTTAGATTAGTAACGTGCTCCTCAGAATTGTAAGTCTGTGCTAGCTTTTGTGACAGCTGATTCTTAAAATTACTAATGAAACAGATGTATTTTAAGCCTGCGTTCCTCTCCTAATCATTTTTTGTAGCCCTCAACTCTGAAATACTTCAGCTTTAGGGCTAACGTGTCAGAGCAGGGACTGAAATGGACTGGAAAAGAAGTAAGAGAATTGTGGGGGCAAAAGCAAAGACAAATAGGATGAACTCCAGAAATGGAAGAGACTTAACTAGGCTCTGACCCTGCATGCACCGACTTTGGTGGAAAGTCTCCAGTTAACTTAACCCGTAAGATTGAGAAGGCAAATAATGTATGGTGCCGGACAATAAATTAACAGATTTTCTGCAAAGCTCCCCCCGCAGCTGCACGCTGGGGCGATGTCCCTGCTTGCCTCCACTGCACCTGTTGCCAGCGAGGAGCGGCAGCTCCGCGTGCTCCTGACAGCTCCGCGCGCTGATTTATGCCCTCCACCGCGTACGAGGGAGACTTTAGCACCCACGCCAAGGAAGAGGGGCCCAGCCTGCGAATCTATAGAAAGATATGACCAAGCAGGGCACGTAAATATAGCCCGTGATTTCATCCTCACTGCTTATGAGCCAGTTCATGGAGCAGGACAAGCTCTGTGTCGATCAGGCCTCAACGGGAAGATTGTTTGGCTGCCCCTGACTGATTTGCAAATAACTCGCTGAACCATGGGGTGAAAGTGTTGCCAAGAATGGTATAAGCCCTTTCCCTTTGACAAACGCACAACCTTGACATTGTTTCCCACTCGGTGATGTCTTGCATAGCCGAGATATCATGATATCTCAGGTCGTAAGATCTCTTACCTGCGGAATTTATACAGCTTTTACCTGTTGGGAGACAACCTGTAATCCACTCAGGTATAGTTTCATCGCTTTTGCTTGTTGAACAAGCTGAATTTGAGAACCAAGTTAATATGAAGAACTTGCACCGTTTTGCTTAAATAGGCTTAAAACTGCATCTTTTATTAAAATCATTTCCATCTATAGATAGCACTTCATGCTGCCTAGTGTACTCAGGATAGTCTTGCTGCTCACAGCTCTTTAGATTACACTACTCGTTACTGTGTGGGGCTTGCTGAGTAGACATGATTTCTACCCTACCTGTAGTGCACTAAACCTTTTTGTTTATTTGTTTATTTGGTTGCTTTTTTACATCCTGGACATACCCTATTACTGCAGGCAGCAGTCTGACCAAATAGGCTTAGACCATATCACTGCGCAGGGTACAAATCTTACTATCTTCTCCAGCAGTCTCTGCCTACAAGATGCTTTAGGCATTTAGAAAAAAAAGATCTAATTTGATAGGAGAGCCTTTTCTCCTGATCATTCTGTTGATGTTAAAAATTGCCTTTTTTTTTTTAATCTGATAAGCATTAAGATACTTTGGGAATATTTCTTGATAGTGTTGCCTACTTGAATACCCTCGGAGCATGGTATTATGAACCTAGCTTTTTTGACTGTATTTTTCCATGGGAGAAATATCAGTAGTATTTGTACCAAAAAGATAATGACAGAGCTTGGTGTTAGTCAGTCAGGCATCTAGTCTGGAGAAAGCTGAGGGAAATACCTTACTATCTCTATGTGATTTTCATGGAGATGCTAAATAGAGAGGGAGTCCTAACAGCAGTGAGGACAGAAAAATAAAAACGAGAAAATAGCACTGAGATTTAGTCTAACAAAGCACGTGTGGGGCCTTGATTTACAATCAAGGAAGTAAAGGTTGTGACATCCCATAGAGGGACTACTCTAGCTGTCCAGTGTTCCCTTCTGTTGCACAAATGTCTAGCTGTTCCTGAACCAAGGTTTACAGCACTATTGTGTAAGAGAAGCTGGAATTGGTGGTTGTTTTTGTTAGAAACCTATTCTGTAGCATGTGTAGCTTAGCAGCTGGCTTCCAGACAAGACAGCTGTTTCTGTGGGACAGACAGCTGGACGTAGTCACCTCCGTGGCTCGTACCCTGTCTTTGTGAATCAGCTCTAATGAGCCTGGCAGAAAACGTCTTCTTCCAAAACTCAGAAGTTGAATGCCAGGAGAAGCATACTTAACCATACTACCGGCTAAGACTGAAGCTTTTGCAATAAAAACCTGAAGCCTTGCAGTGAAATACAAAGACTTGAGGCTGCAACACGAAACAAGCTGCTATAAAAGGTCAGTCTGATGCTGAAAATTACCATGTCATAGGTAGCTCATCCCACCCCACTCTGAAATGACAAGGCAAATGTGAAGAATATTGTCTTCATCTCAAAGGAATAGAGTACTAGTTAGTGTTTCCCACAACCTCTGACATCCAGCTAACTGCAAAACTGAAAAGCAAACAAAATTTGAATGAACAAAATATATGCTGCCTGCTTCCATTCTCAAACTTTTTTTTTGTCCTTAAGGGGAGGAGCGTGATTGCTATAATACACATGAAACCCTCCAAGGTGTCGTATTCCGCTCTCACCTTATGCAATTTCACTGCGAGCAGTGGGAACACGCCGAGGACAGGCTTGCTTGGCACTGAACTGCTGGAGCCCGGCAATTGCAGAATTTGTTTTTCGTCTGTGACGTTTCTTAGGGAGATACGTTGGCGTTACTGTCCCTTCCGTTACGGCCCTCTGTCCTGCAGGTTTGGTAACAGAATTGGATCTACCATTTTAAGGGAGTTTAGCACTGTGAGACAGTTGAAGCTTCAATCTATGGACAATCAGCCCATAGGCTGGAAGGCTTTTCTTCTCGCTCCTCTTCTGGTGTAGGCGTGACTTTTGTGTTAAGATTGGGAACATTTCTTAATAACAAGATTTTATTGCACTAAGCTTTCAGTTTTGCCCTGATATTGTTCTGGTTCTTTGCTTTCAACTATTATAAGGCCAGATTTCTGGAGATTTTTCGCAACAGATTAAGCTTTTGCTGGAATTTATAAAGTTTTTCCTTCCATTCTTCTTTGTAACCTGAGTTTAGGGTTCTTCATGTTAAAGTGCATTTCAATTTAACTGTAATCTTCTGTGTGTTCCATACAAACATAGAAAGAAATGTTTTCGCACAAGTTCCAAGCATTTCCTGAGAATTGAAGAATTTACCTCTGAAAATCCCTGTCGGTCAGAAATCTGATGATATTTGCAGGGCAGGAGGAAAAAAAAATAAAATTAATGGTACTATCTGTGGCTTCATTCTTTTATCACCCTTAGTAAGGAAATTAATGGAAATGAATTAATGGTTTTATTGTGCTCTAGATGTTCTCTAAATTACGATAACTATTTTTTCTTTATTTTGGCACAGATCTTCTCCAGGCCTTTTATGATTTTTAGTAGTTCTGTATTTTCTTTATTTTTTTTTTCCCTCCTCCTGTCAGGCCTAAAGCCCACATTGTTACACAGAGTTAAGTTTTGCCTTGTATATGTCTGCAGTCACAACGTGTTCCTCATGTTCAAGGCACTGCCTTCATCAACAAAACTGCACAACCCTTTATGTTCTTCCTCTGGCTTTATTTCTAAATTTCAAAAATTCAGTAATTCTGGAAGACTGACTTGATTGGGAGGGGTATATTTTGTAGTGGGGCACTGGTACTCCTTCTTTTTGTTTTGTAAATTACACTACCAGCATCTCTGAGTTCCTGTTTGCTAAGCCAGCTTTATGGTTTGTAGCTGTATTTACTCTTCTGCCTTACATTCTGAGAAGATATATTTCACTTTCATTATTCAGTATCTTCACTTCTTGTAGTTCTTTTCTGTTGTTGTTGCTTTGTTTCTGCTATGCGTTACACACTTCTGGTTGTTTTCTGCAAGATTTAGTAAGAAGCCTTAGTGTTATTTTTCATTTTTAAAAACACAGAGTTCCTTCACACTTGGGCCCAAATATTTCCAATTGCCACAGGGCTCTTATGTATACAACACATTCATTTACAGCTTCAGATTGAATTCAGTTCCTGGGAACATTAAGTATGGAATATGAAAATACATGTCCGCTGGCTTGGGTTTCTTTTCCCTGAAACCAAACATGTATGAACCTCTCTTCTTGCCAGGTTTTTACAAACACGTTACCAGAAAGATCTCAAAAACACAGAGTAATTTCTAAGAAGAGCAGCAAGCATTCCAGACTTAACATTGATCTGGGAGTTGAAGGGACTGATTTAGGAGGAAAGATTAAAGTAGCTAAATATACATAGCTTGGCTAATGGATGACTGAAAGCAGGAGAGGACAGATACTAACAGTCTAAAAATATTTGAAGGGTGTTAACATTTAGGAGGGACAGGGATTATTTTATGTGGAACATGTGAGCATGACGAGGATTAATGTGAGAGAAAGAAGAAATCTAGGATGGGTATCAGCGTGATGTCCTGTGCTGAAGTATCTCTCTCCCATAAGGACTAGAAGGAAAACATTTTATTTATACTTTAAAAACTGTATCAGAGAAAATATAAAGAATATATCTGTGAAACCAGTTACAAAGCATAGCCTAATGGGGGTGAACTTTATGTCAATGAGAGATGAATTTTAGATTAAACATAATATGATCTCTCTTAAGAAAGAGAGGACAGTAAGCATGAGCAGGTAACCAAATACTATTTTCACTGCAAATAGCTGCATATTTTTCAAAATTGTTAATATTATGTTTTATACTATGTTTCTTCTGTGCTGTGAAGAAACTTATCAGACCACTGGACTCACAAGCACTTTAATTTCTCAGAATTTATCTTAATTCTGTTCTTTGGTCAAACATTGGGTAGAAGAAGGTATTAACATTCCCCAAGCTAGGGAATCTGCATACATAGAAGCAGCTGATGAGTACGAATACACAGATTGTACAGAGACCTGGCCGTAGGAAAACAGAAATTTTCTTTCTTCAACAGTGCAAGCAGGTTAAGCCTATCCCATGAATCAATTTTCTTTCAAATCCATGCCGCAGAGTGACTGGGCATGTGTGAAATACAGCTTAGCAAAACTTTATTAGCAGAACATTAAGACATCTGTGCATGGTATTTTAAGCAAAAGTGATGCAAGATAACTTTCCTGGGTTCTGTTGCCTGCAGAGTTTTGGCCCAAAGGGAAAGGAAAGTCACCTGATGAGAGAAAAACAATATTACAGGTAAAAGAAGAGGCAGGATTTTAATTCATACAGGATTCAGAGAAAACGAGTACATGAGAACTAGAATTGCTTGCTGATTTTCAGCAGTTGCTCCTGAGGTACTCCATAACAAACCCTGTATTGTCTCCGTGTAATGAAGGTCTGGGCAACAAATCGAAGGAGGCTGCATGCAGTTTGCACCCGCACAGATGGTCTCACGGGTCTGTCGGTCACTGGCAGAGCTGCCTGAAACCACTGGGGTTGGGGCCCACCTGCTGCTGCAGGGTGGGGAACCAGCAGCTGCTCCTCGTTAACTGTCACCTTGAACTTTCGACCCCTCTTCTGGGTGCTCCCTCTGTGCCTCCGCACGCACATGAGGGCCGGCACCGTCCTGCTCCCTCCGCAGCTTCTTGAACAGGCAACTGCATGGTTTTCATTGCAACTCTTCCATCTGAAATGACCTTAGAGTTGTTCTTTTTCTCTAGAGTGCAACGTGGCCAGGAAATGCAAACTCCTGTTCAGGTGCTCAGATGTGAGCCTGTGGACTAAGCACTGGGGGTGTGACCAGAGCTTTATGTGGTAACCCGGTAGGAATGACCTGTTTGCAGCGAAATTTGTGCATGTGTGGGATTTAACATGATGTTGCCTCGAGCCTTGGCTGGAGATTGTGAGTGTTCCTGCAGTAAAAGACTGAATTGAAGAATGGTTGAGGTTGGAAGGGGCTTCTGGAGATCATCTAGTCCAGCCCCCCTGTTCAAGCAGGGTCATGCCCCATTCAGTAGCAGGCTCACATTTCCCCTAGTCTTCCTTTGGTTACTGGTGTATTTAAAGAAGATCCTACTGTCCTTAACATCCCTTGATGGATAGAACTGCAGATGGGCCTTGACCTTCCTTGCTCCATCCCTGAGTACTTGGGCAATATTCCTCCAAGCTTATCTGTCCTTGCTGTACCTTCTGCATAGTGCCGCCTTCTCTCTTGAGTTTTGCCAGTAGCTTCTTGTTCATCCGTGCAGCTCTCCTGCCCCTTTGCTTGTCTTGTTAACTGAGATGGACCGTGCTTGAGATGGAGGAGGTGATCTTTGAATATCAACCAACTATTGTCATCATTTTCAGTTGCAGAATCATAGTAAACAGGCCCAAGAGGGGCCTCCCAGCATTGTCTAGTCCGTTCCTGCCCCCAGAGGCACAGCTCTACTTAAGCCATTTGTGATTAGCCTGATCTTTTATGCTCGCTATTGGGAAAGAATGATTTGGTATTCTAGATACAAAAATTTTCACCTAGAAGGAAGCTGAAGCACTTAGACATTTACAAGTTTCCTTTGAATCTGCGTGCACTTTTAGGTAGCACTGGCAGGGTACACAGTTCTGTCAGCCTCTTGTTCCTGCCCTCATACCTCTTCCTGAATTATGGCTGCCCAGTTCTCTGTCATCGGGCAGTGCTGTAAACTCAGTGTGGGGAACAGGTGCTAAAGGAATGTGGAACTGAACTCCACCAGTGTCCAGAACAGACAGGGAGGGGGAAAATAATCACAAGCTACTGCAAGGAAATTTTGAGCTTGGCAGGTTTCAGTTACCCAGGAACTGATCAAGATAATAGATATAAAAATCTTTTTTTTTTTTTTTTTTTTT